>CM076720.1:1338429-1546429 GCA_038501795.1 Pseudopleuronectes americanus
GGATCCTCTTACATGAGAGAGAATCAATGTAAATAAGTGTAGTTGCAGAGCGTCGCCTTTTCCTCAATATCTGCAGCTACAGCCGGTAGAGAGAGGGAGGAGGAGGGGGGGTAGCGGTTCGTCACAGTTAATGACCATCTGACTTTGGCCTTGAAGACTTTCACTGGGCAAGTAGAGAAAGAGAGGAAAGAGAGGGAGGGAGCAGAAGGGAAGCCCATTCACTACGAGAGGGGACAGAGGTGGGGAAAAGAGGGAACAGCCAGAACAGAGGATGGATGGAAGGGCGAGGGGAGGGAGAGGGTGTGTGTGTGTGTGTACTGGAGAGTTTTTGAGAAAGAGCTGGGTGAGTGAGGGATGTGTGCCGCAGGGTTAGTGAAGGATGATAATTCACCGTTAAGCCTCCTAGAAAGACCAGCTGGCCCCTCTGGAGTCAGATGTCAGCCTCCGCAGCCAGGACCCACTCTGTGTGTGTGTGTGTCTGTGTGTGTGTGTGTGTGTGTGTGTGTGTGTGTGTGTGTGTGTGTGTGTGTGTGTGTGTGTGTGTGTGTTGGCACTCATGCATGTATATACTTGTGTGTGTGTGTGTGTGTGTGTGTGTTGCTGTCGTCAGTCGCAGCTTTTGATTGCTAGAAGGAAAACACCTGCATGAGGAGCTGTAGATTTTATCACTCTAAGCTCCCTATCTCAGTGAGAGTGGTCAGAGCACACACACACACACACACACACACACACAACACACACACACACACACACACACACACAACACACACACACACACACAACACACACACACACACACACACACAACACACACACACACACACACACACACACACACACACACACACACACACACACACACACATACACACATGCACACACCATCTGCTGGTTAGTTAGGCCTATTGTTGTGAGCCATGTGTTTAGTGTGTGTAGAGGTTTGGCTTTGTGCGGATCTTGACCATCAGTTGGCCAGCTGGCCTCGCTCTGGTTTTCCACTTGGTCGCAGCAGAAAAGACAAAAACCAAAAAAAACAAACTGAGCCAGAAAACTGTAAAAAAAATAATAACTTTCACGTGATTATTCAAAACCGTCTTTGAATGTTTGAGACCCCCGCTCGTTCTTAAGAGGCCTCTGCAGAGCGGCTCCGTTAATCTGTTAACTAATCTGTGTTTTGTGCGTCGTTGGAAACACACACGCAGCCGAACAAAGCCTGGTCTCTGTAACAGGTTCTCTGGATGTAACACCGAGCTGCTTCTTCTTTCTCCCGTCTTCCTCTCGCCGACTAATCTATACTAGCCAGGTCATGCTGAGTCTGCTGTGCTCCCTATTGAATGGGTTGAATTATTCAGCATTGTAAGTGTGTGTGTGTGTGTGTGTGTGAGTGTGCATGGGTGCACACACACACACACACACACACACACACGTAAGCATGGGTACAGCTGGCCTGCTGGTTCCTTTAATCAGGGGACAGCCAGTCTGCATGAATGCCTGTATTGTTGGGTCATGTGTATTCAGGGCCATGGCGTGTGTGATTTTGTGTGTGTGTGTGTGTGTGTGTGTGTGTGTGTGTGTGTGTGTGTGTGTGTGTGTGTGTGTGTGCCCGTGAGTAGCGGGCTCAACAGGGGGATCGTCACAAGGTCGCTGGGTCAACAGCACTGAATCAGGCACTAAGTTGTGTGTCGGGTCATGTGATTTCTGCTTGTGGTGGTTTGTGAGAAAGAAAGATCGTCCAAATGAGTGTGTGTGTGTGTGTGTGTGTGTGTGTGTGTGTCTGTGAGTGTGTGTTGAGACAGAAAACAACGTGCAGAATGTTTTCATCAACACGTCCTGTGTCTTTTCTCCTCCAGGCCGAAACGAGCTGATCGCCAGATACATCAAACTGCGAACAGGGAAGACGCGGACGAGGAAACAGGTAAAAAACAAAACAAGTGCTTTGAATCCAAAAAGGAAAAGATCACTGGTCCAGTTTGCTCAAAGAAAGACAACATGAAATCAGAAGAAACTTTTTAAATTAGAGCCGATCGATATGAAAACTTTGAATTTACTGAATAAACAATAAAAGAAAATATTGTTGAGACCTGTTTGTATATAAAGAGACGTGACAGGGAGGCTGAAAGAAACCTGAGAACCAGTCTGGTCTTTTCATGAAAAGTCCTTTAACTAATGAACCCTCGATTATGGAAACTGAAAGACGTCTCCTGTTAAAGAAAGTGAAAAGATGTAATCCCGGATCAGCACAATAATCCATTCAGGATTTTTTGGGGGGTAGTTGTTTGAATAATCTTGCTCAGTAGAGTTCAGCTCCAACAGTAGAATCACAACATCACAGATATCAATCACAAATCAAGATTCATGAATTATTCCATGAGAAATTAATGAAAGTGTCTTATCGCACATTGTTGAATGTTGTAGGTTCTTCTTCCCTGAACCGAATCCTCTGTTTGTTCTGTGGAAATCCATCTGGTAGTTTTTGTGTAGTTCTTGCTGTAATTCAGACAAACATGTGAACACACAACCTCCTGGTGAAGGCAACTCGTCAAAGAGACAATTGATCAACCAATGAGAGTCTGTGGAACTCTGTCAGGGCTTCAGTTAACAGATTCATCCATTAAAATTATCATACTATATAATTATTCTATAATTTAATATAATGTAATATCTTTCTAAGACATTTCTCTTGTGTTGTTCTTTCACTGAACAAAGTAGAATTGTAAAACCTAATGATTCCAAGAGACATTCAGAGAATAGAATATTACTATGATTAGAATATCTTCTATTTCCTAATTCGCTGAAAAGCAGAAGAAATAAATATGTTGAGGTGATTAAACGTCAGATGTAGTTTCACACTGTGTTGATCTTAATATCTCAGCTCTTGGCCTTTGTTCCCAGGTGTCTTCTCTCCAAAGATGAACATAGATGGTTCTATTCACTGTTGTCAGGGGAGTGTGTGAGTGTGTTTGTGAGTGTGTCTGTGTCTGTGTCTGTGTGTGTGTGTGTGTGTGTGTGTGTGTGTGTGTGCGCGCGCCCTTCCAGTGTGGCAACAGTCTTTTCATAACCATGGCAACTCACTGTTTAGTCCTTCCTCCTCATCTCTACCCTCCAGCTCCCCCTTCTCTTACCCTCTTTCTCTCCTCTCCTCTCCTCCTTCATCTCCCCTTCTTTTCCTGTCTCCTTTCTCTCCTCTCTTTTTAATTGGCGCTCTTCCTCTTCCTCTTCCTCTTCTCCAGGTATCCAGTCATATCCAAGTCCTAGCGAGAAGAAAATCCAGGGACTTTCAGTCCAAACTAAAGGTAAAAGGTTTTATAATCAGATCCTTGTTTTATGTTTTATTTTTGTCGGTTATTTCTTTTCTGGTGTTTTTTTTTACATTTCCAGTGTTTTAGTAACAAACACATCAGATCAGTGAGGATTAGAACTAATTAACTCGATAAATGACAGTTTTTAGCCTTTTCATGGGATTTGTTGATGAAAAGAAAAACATAATCCTTTATAGTCAATTATCCAAAACCAGAAGGGAGCTCTGACAAGTCATCTCTCCGCTAACGCTCTATCTCACCTTAAATAAAAGTGGAAAAACAATCCTAGATCCGCATGTTTAATACAAATCACACACTCATACACGTAAGACCACTAAAAGTCTGATTTCATCATTATCACAGATTTATTTCCTGATGAAAATGTTAAAAAAAAATCTCACAATGTTAAACAAAGTGAAAAATACATTTGTGGATCCTAATCTCTATTAAAATGTGATAGCTGGCTCCCTGAGTGACTCCACGTCCCTCCATCTGTTCACCAGTGTTTTGAGTAATTTAGCTCGAAACCATAGCAACAGACAAACAAACAAACTGGGGTGAAAACATAAAGGTAAAAATTAGATTTAATGGACTATATATCTACACATGTCTATTCACCATAAACACCACATTACCACATAGGTCAGTAACATGAGACGGGACTGTCCTGGTGTTTAGTGTTAAAATCCAACTTGATTCCCTCTGATAACGTTACCACGCTCCCCCGGGGGGGCAGAGGGTTTCTTTCAGCCCTAATTAACTTGAGTGAAGCTGCCAATTAGTGAATCTCCAGCTACTGCAGAGCCTGTAATTCAGTTTCAATCAGCGGTTTGCTGCCTCACGTTTCAACACAAGTCGACAGGTTAGTGTGACTCTGCTGGAAGTCACTGTTTCAACAGCCTGAGACAGATCCAACCCACTGGCCAATCACCTTCTTCATTTGTTAATGAGACTGGAGATACTCTGAATATTCAATAAATGATATCAAATCTCGTTTTTAAAACTAATAATAAGCCTACTTCTTTTACTATTGACATGTTTAGTAAATTCTTAGCCTTGCAGTTACAGCCCCTTGCCAATGGGGGGTGCTGCTTCTCACGTCTCCCTGCGTTCATCTGTAAGAGCAGGACAATAATGATGATGATGATGATGATGATGATGATGATGGTGATGGTGATGATGGTGTTTTGTGTTCACGTGCAGGACCAAGGCGCCAAGGACAAAGCTCTGCAGAGCATCTCCTCCATGTCCTCGGCCCAGATCGTCTCCGCCACAGCCATCCACAGCAAACTGCTGCCTGGACTCGTACGAGCCAGCTTCCCTGGCAACGCACAGGTAACAACAACTCTGTGGAGATATAATATATAATATATAATATATAATATATAATATATAATATAAATATAATAAAATACAGGAAGGACAAGGACATGAATAATGCCATTTTTCTCTACAAACACAAATGTTCAGTTTGCTTCAAGGTTTGCAGCCTCGCTTCAGTGTATTCACTGTGTGTGTGTGTGTGCGTCTGTGTTTGTGTGTGTCTGTGTGTGTTCTCAGCTGTGGCAGGGGATGATTCCTGGGGGACAGTCCAGCTCAGCCTCAGAAGAGTGAGTCACCTCAAACACCCTCATGACTGTGTTACTGACTTCCAGTTTTAAATCTGTCACAGCTTATGGTTAAATATATTTATATAACAGTTGAAATATAGACTGTTTATAAAGATGGACGTGTCTTGAATGGTTTTGTTTTTTAATTAGTTAATTGATGATATAAACACAGAGAGAAATGTCATGATTAATGTTTTTATTCTGTATATTAACTCGGATCAAAGCTGTACGACATTATTATTATTATTATATCGACAAGGAAGGGGAATATGCTCCATTGAATCGCTGTTAGACGACCATGTGATGATGATGATGATGATGATGATGATGATGATGATGATGATGATGAAAGTGGCAGTGAGAGGGGATGAAGCAGCTTTCACTGAGCTCCCAGATGCTCTTGACCTCCGTGCTCCAGCTCCTGTTCGTACCAGAGACACAGAATTCCTCCCTGAAGGACGGGGACAATGTGTCTCTCCTCCTTTCAGCCTGTTCACTTGTCTCCTGTTTGTCCCTGTTCCCCTCCAGCATCAAGCCATTCTCTCAGCAGGCCTACAATGTGCAGACAGCGGGGACCACCACCATCACAGGTGAGAGGATTGTGTGTGTGTGTGTTTCCCCGGCACTTAGGCCGCTCTCGCTCTGCAGGGGGGGTTTTGACTCCGTCCTGGTGCCAGACGTCTCCGGTGTGTTCGGAGGTTTGTCCTGTGAAGAGGTCAGAAGGACAGAGAGTGAGGAGTCTTCACTCAGAAACTCAAACCTTTCAGCCTCAGAGCCAGAGCTTCATCAACTCAATCCCCAATCTTCTGCAATGAGGCTGAAATATGCTTTTTGCTTTCTGTTCAGATATTGGTGCAATGATTTAGATTTAATGCTAAATCTGTGATCCTAAAAACAGTGAATAATAACTTTATTTGATGGGAAGGTTGTTGTTAGCTTAGCTTATTAGCCTCCTCTGATTTACGTGCTAAACTCACATGCTGGTGTTTTGAACCAGCTGCAGCCAGATGTACGATAATATCACTCTCTGATTTTTGTATTGTTTGAAGCCTGTGTTACTTCCATAATTTCCCATCAGGCTGCACTGACTTAGCTGTTAATGCCCAAGTGGTTTTCCGTCACCACATCAGGCCACATGACCACATCGCCTAGTACAACACAACACAAACACAACACAAAGCTGCAGGAGCTGGAAGTGACTCCATGATTCTAGTGCGGACAAAATACTACGATGTGGGAATTGGACTTGTCACTCGACTTCCCTCCATCGTTAGTGTTTCATTGACTCATTGACTTAACTCTGTGTGTGTCTGTGTGTGTCTGTCTGTGTGTGTTGTGTCCTCTAGCCTACGAGCCCCCCCCTACTACCCAATCACACAGAGAGCCGGCGTGGCAGGGTCGCTCCATCGGCACCACCAAACTACGACTGGTGGAGTTCTCATCTTTCCTGGAGACACAGAGGGACCAAGAGGCCGTGAGTCACACACACAGACACACACACGCACACACACACACACACACACACACACACACACGCTCACACACACACGCACACACACAGTAAACACTCCCTGTTGTCCTATAAAGCGAGATGACAGATAACCTGCAGCAGAGAACAGCCTTAAAGGCCTGTGTGTGTCTGTCTGTGTGTGTGTGTGTGTGTGTGTGTGTGTGTGTGTGTGTGTGCGTCCCTGTGCGTGTGTGTGTTACTAACCTTTGTGAAGCTCTATCTCTGCCTCTGCTCAGTCGATCCGTCTTCCTGACACACTCTGCTCTCTCCGTCATTTCTCTGCCTCGGACCGACAGACAGCCGACATTCATCTTGTTGCTTCTAGTTTAGAAAACAAAGTGTTTGTCCAACGATATAAAATATGACGTTTCATCACATGTGGAATCATATGCAGGAGGAAAATAATGTTTCATTTCTATGAAGCTTCAATTAGTGTGACAGAAACAAAATGAAAATTACTGTATATTTGGATTTACTGTCGGCAGGAATGCAATTAAACATGTGATGTTCAAAACTATAGGAATTAGATTAATCTTCACGCCTCAGTAACTTTTATTATTTAATGTCATAATTGTGATTTTGAGAGTAATTTTAGAGTCAAATTGATCTAATTATGTTATCAAATATATATTGTAATATAAGTACATTTCTGATTTGATTAACTCAAGCAGCTAACAACAAAGATTTTAGTTTGATTTTACTTATTAGCTGCTGTAGTTTGATTTTTATAGGTACTATCACAAATTTAGTTCATATCCCGTAAAATACTACAACAATATTATATATGAATATATGAAGTGAATCCATATTAGATACTGTAACTTCTTAATATTCGAGATCACTGTTTTGATTTTGAAAAGTATTATGAATTGAATTTCTGTTGTTTTGATCGTCTTCCAAAATGTGAGATGAGAAGATTGAACCTTTCCTCCTCTTCTTCCTCTTCTTCCTCTTCTTCCTCTTCCTCCTCTTCCTCCTCCCTCAGTACAACAAGCACCTGTTTGTCCAGATCAGCCAGAGCAACCCGACCTACAGCGACCCGATGCTGGAGTGTGTGGACATCAGGCAGATCTACGACAAGTTCCCCGAGAAGAAGGGCGGCCTGAAGGAGCTGTTCAGCAAGGGGCCGCAGAACGCCTTCTACCTGATCAAGTTCTGGGTGAGAAGAGAAACGCTTTTCATTCTGTTCTACACCGACATCTGTCTGTGAAGATTTACTTGTGCTGTAGCTGTGTTTTTCCACCCAGAGCCTCGTCTTTGTCTGCACTTACAGGTGTGGTTGTGTGTCAGTGTGTGTCTGTGTGTGTCTGTGTGTGTGTGTGTTTCACGTCTTTCCACCTGGGATGTGGAGGTGGTGGGCTGATGAAAGCACCGTTGCGTTGTTTGAACACCTGCTCACCTCCTGCCTCCTCCCCCGTCTCCACCTGTCTGTGTGTGTGTGTGTGTTGTGTGTGTCTCTCTCTGTGTGTGTGTGTGTGTGTGTGTGTGTTGTGTGTTGGTGCTGCAGAACACCAAAGGACTTTGAAAGATCCACATCCCACGTGTATCTGTTCCTTTTCCCCTCAGCGTTCTGCAGCGATGTGGTTTAACGTGTCTCTGCTGATCTCAGGCGTCTGAGTTGAGACAGTTCACGACTCTAACAGCAGCTGATGTAACTCTGGATTGTGTCTTTGACTCAGTGAAGGCCACAGACGAGGTTTTGTTCTCATTTGTAAACAAAACACTTAAGTTTTATTAGCTTAATAAGAATTATTCAGCCTCCACCTGTTGATGCAACACGTGTAATGTGACCGAGCTTCCAGCAGAGGGTGCTGTTGGATATCTCTGCCTGTGCTCATGTTCTCATGTTGTTCCCGTGATTGATTAATGATTATTTCTAATAATCCTCTTCCTCATGTATCGTTAGTCACAAAGCTCTGGTGCTTGTTTTCCAGGCGGACCTGAATTACAGCGTGCAGGACGACCCGGCAGCTTTCTACGGCGTCAGCAGCCAGTACGAGAGCTCGGAGAACATGACCATCACCTGCTCCACCAAGGTCTGCTCCTTCGGCAAGCAGGTGGTGGAGAAGGTGGAGGTGAGGACGCTGCTCACGTCTCATGATGATGCAAGCTTTATTGTGTCACTGAAATTAAACAAGACGATATTTAACTTATTCATAAAACCTTTTCTCACAGAGAGTGAAAATCTGGCAGCCGCCACGGAGCAAAGGAACTAGAGACAAAACTAAATATTTAAAAAATGTCAATACGATATTTAAAATAATGAGTAATATACACATATTATTAATGTTCTTTTAAATAGCTTCTTTAAATGTATTTGTATAGACTTGCTTTCATGAGAACTTGTATTTTTTTATAATTTTCTTTTCACCTTTTATTTTACTTTATACTAATATATATTTAGTTAATTTGAACACTACCTTATTTCCATCTTAACGTGGTTGTCTCCTTGTCACATCCTGCTGATTATAATATATATATATTATAATTATATAATAATATATTTTGATTGTGTTATATCATATATCATAATAATAATAAAGGGAATTTCTCTCTCTTCCTCCTCCTCCTCTCTCTTCCTCCTGCTCTCTTTCTCTCTCTCTCTCTCTCTCCCTCCCTCTCTCTATCTCTCTCTCTCTCACTCTCTCTCTCTTCCTCCTCCTCTCTTTCTCTCTCTCTCCCTCCCTCTCTCTATCTATCTCTCTCTCTCTCTCACACTCTCTCTCTCTTCCTCCTCCTCTCTTTCTCTCTCTCTCCCTCCCTCTCTCTATCTCTCTCTCTCTCACTCCCTCTCTCTTCCTCCTCCTCTCTTCCTCTCTCTCTCACCCCTCAGACGGAGTACGCCAGGTTTGAGAACGGACGCTTCGTCTACAGGATCAGTCGCTCGCCCATGTGTGAATACATGATCAACTTCATCCACAAGCTCAAACACCTGCCGGAGAAATACATGATGAACAGTGTGTTGGAGAACTTCACTATTCTGCTGGTGAGGACCTCGCACACTGTGTCGTACTGCAGGGGAACACAGACGCACTTACAACAGCTGACTTTGTTATTTTTCTCTCTGTGTGTGTGTGTGTGTGTGTGTGTGTGTGTGTGTGTGTGTGTGTGTGCAGGTGGTGAGCAACAGAGACACTCAGGAGACCTTGCTGTGTATGGCGTGTGTGTTCGAGGTGTCCAACAATGAACACGGAGCACAGCACCACATCTATCGACTCGTCAAGGATTAACACACTTGTAGACACAGAGGAGACACACACACACACACACACACACACACACAGACAGACACACACATACGGCCTTTGTTTGGGCGATTAGCGGCGTCTCTCAGCCTTCGACTCTAAATGGCTGCACGCTCACTGAGGCTTCTGGGAGAATCCTGACAAACGGATGGTTTCTTAATTATCATTTTTGCTGCAGCCACTGAGTGGGAAAAAGCACAGTGACAGTGCAGCCATGGAAACGCTTTCAAATCGACCCGGGCTCTTCTTTTTTTTTCCTCCCCAAGAACATCCTGACTCAGATTTCATCAGGAGATGTCACGTCTCCTGCTAATTGGCTCCCGACCACACTCCCCCCACTCTCTCTCTCTCTCCGCCCTCCTGTGGAATAAGTGTGTGTGTGTGTTATCAGCCGGAGTATCGACGCACACTGAAGGTCCGACCCTGTGCATCATCGATACCAACACGTGGTCACAGCTCAGAGTCGTGTGAAGCTGCTTCTTGCACAAAACTTAAAAAATATAGTTTTTTTTTCTCCCAAAGAAAAGAAAAAGAAAATCAAATTTCTACCTTTTGTATGTTTTCTTTAAAAAAAACAAAACAAGAATAACTTCTAACCTTTGGGTAAAGTGTGTATCGATAGTAGCATAGAGACTATATTTTAAATCCAGGATCACTATCTAAAAAGTGTATGTCAATAAGAAGTGAAATATAAGTGAAATTCAGGTATTTGTGCAACAGGTGACGAGAGATGAATAAAATAAGTAAACGAATAAATGAGTCACGACCCTGTTGAAGTTATAATCCTCTAGATTCACGTCCTGGTGGTCTTTTCTTTCCTCAAGTAGGAAAACGCGTGTTAGCGTTAACACTCACTTCATACATCTCTACAGTTATATATAAATTATTACGTTAACATTGGATCACGTATACGATTTGTTTCCCAAAGACGTGTTTTGAGGATTATAACTTTGAGTAAAATGTGTTCATGTGAAAAACACTGTGACTCTAACGTCCTTCCTGGTGTTCGAGGAAACGTTCGGTTCAATTTAAACCTCTGATCCTCAAATTTCACTTAGTTCAGAATTCTTCTACCAGCTAAACTCGAGCTTTAACACCACACAGGCTGTAAATGAAGATGGACTCCACGTCTCTGCTTCCTCCTGTTGTCCTGAAAAGAAGCTGAAACGTCACGTGGAGCCGTCGAGTGGCAGCGAGGGGATGAGTGCCCTCGACCAATCACGAGTCAGTGTCGTGAACATGAAATCTGTCTGATAAGATCTTTGAGAAACATTTATTTGACATGAACTTTGACCTTTGGAATTTGGTCCAAGCCCCATCTGCTAACCTGGAGGACGTACGGCCTGTGCCGGAGCCAGCCACCAGGGGGCGATGGAAACAAACCAGCAACGCTTTGGCTTCACTTGCTGGGAGTCGTCTTGTCGTCCATGTTTTTATCCAGTGTGTGATTTCGTCCATGTCCCGTGGAGGCAGGAGGTTTTTGACCTGTTCTCCAGGCAGCCACCAGGGGGCGATCAAGTCATGTCGTCCATCTTTATGTACAGTCACACTGACGCAGGTGTTGGAGACTGAAATGTTGTTACGTCCATATTTAAATCGAAGGTTGTCCTGTGTTCGATTCCCGCTCTGGAGGACTTTATTGTTTTTAAGGACACGGTCCCTTTAATCAGCGGAGGACTGGTTTCCTCCTCGTCCACGACGCCACGTCAGCATAAAAGTAATTTATAAAACACAAACCAAAAACCCTCTAGGTGGAAGCGTAGCAGGTGTCAGTGCCTTCGGTTGGAAACACGTTTCTTACTCCTGATGATTTGTCGTTTGAGTCAATAATCAGATTCACGTAGTTCTGGATCGCACGCTGTCGAGCCTCATTCGTTAAATGCAACAGTTCTAAAGATAAATCATCTGGACGAAGGGAAACGTAACTTATTTAAACTCAAAGGAAAAGTTTGACATTTTGGAAATGCAACTTTTCACTTTGTTAAAACCTAAACTTTTCAACATCTCATTTGTAAACTGAAGATAAAAAGTGTTATATATGTTTGCGTCTTAACGAATGAGGCCCAGGTGTTTCTGTGTGTTCTAGTAATGAATGAACAGTGAAGAGACAGATGTTGTGAGCCTTTGTGTGTCCGAACCGTCCAGGAACACGTTGTCGAACCGTTTGAAAGGAGCCATGTTCAGTCCGAGCGACCAGCTGTTAAACGAGTGAAGACTCACATCTGACTCCGAGGACTTTCTACCTTTGTGCCTAAAACTATTCCGACCTGCCGTCGTCCAAACTCGTTTTTAGTTTCACTCTATTTGTCTGAAGACCCGTGTGAGCGTCTCTCTGTGTTTCAGCAAAACATCAGAAAAAAACCCCTTTGTTAAATTTCCTCCGGCCTTCAGCTTTCCCAGAGTCTCGTCTCACGCCGCAGTGGCTTCCTGTTTGTCGCGCCCGAGCGTCTTCACGTAGCACGTACGTGGGAATCGAACGCGCGGCCTCGGAGCGGCTGCGTCTGCAATAACCAGCCTCTGTTTGGATATTATCTACCACCTGCCTACCAAAGACCTCACAGAGGAGAAGTGATTTATTACGAGTCAGAGTAACTTACCAGCTTCTGCCAAAAAAAAAGAGAAACGTCTTTGAAACCGGACGAGAAGCCGCCGCAGCTCCTGAGCTGTGAAACTGTAAAGATGTAAAACAAACTAAATTAAAAAAACAACTAAACTACAAGGAATGGAATTAGGTTTAAATTTCTTCATTAAAGGAGACATATGAGGCTTTTTCAGTTCGCCCTTAAAGAGACAGGAGCTCAAACCAGGTGTTTGAGACAGAGGCTGAAAAGAGGAGCAGCAGCGATGGACAGTCTGAGAGATGAAAACCTTTTACAGTCGTAACACAAATGAAAAACAAGATGCTGAATATGTCTCCTTCAATGAACATGGACCCGTCTTGATGGTCGGAGTGGAGACACCCTGTGAGAAGGCCTCTGGAAACTGTGATAAACTCAACTTTAGGACTTTTACTGTTAAACGTCAACTAGAGAATCTGCTGAAACTAAAGTCCCAGAGAAAAGCAGCGTCAGCGTTTCTCCTGCAAGTCGCTCAGAAGGTTTCAAACCCGCCGAGTTTCTGAATCATCGTCGTCCGTGTTGTCAACGTTTTTCTCGTACGTGCAAGTTGGATATTTATCTTCTTCTCCGAACCTCGCGTGGCACAGGAATTCTGTCTGTAATCAATTCCAAAAATGGCCTTGAATCTTTCCACTCCGGTGCACGTGCAACACGTGTGTGTGTGTGTGCGTGTGTGTGTGTGCGTGCGTGTGTGTGCACTGAGGGTTTTTGATAAGGTGCTTTGTATAAAGGTGACAATAACGTTTATTACAGATGTTGTGTATATCTTTGATATTCTAATGTTTATCCTATTTTGCGAAGAACAGAGAACATTTAGGAGAAATCCAGAAGCTAGTGATGTGTGTCCGTTGGTTCCGCACAGGGTCCGATCTTTGCTTTGTAACGTTTCCTTTCTCCCCTCATGGCTAAAAGTATGTTAGGTATTTTCTAGCTTTGTAGAGACTTTGTACGCATATGCTATTCAGTTTAAATAAATGGTCAGTTCCAAACTGTGCTCCGGGCTTTTGTCTTCACTCGTGGGTCAAGAATTTATGAATGAAAAATATGAAACATTAGTTGTTCGAGGGTAAAATGTTTTGCATGTGAGCTCAAAAAACACAACACACAATGTATGTGAGAATTTCACAGTGCGTCACAGAAGCTTTGATCTTCTTAGGTTCAACTGACAAAAACTTGTTAACTTCGCCAAGGACCCAATATTCCAAGAAAGTTATAAATATAATATAATTCTTGGATCCACTTCTTTGTCCCGATTTTTGTCAAAATGTATTATTATATAATCTCATCTAACCCACATTTAAATCAGATTTTCACTCATATCAGTCCCCTGAATATGTCAGATTTCTTTAATGAAGATTTATGAATTATGCTCTGAGCAATTCAATTAAAAAGTTAAGTTTAAAAACCTCCTATGTCAAAGACGGAGATAAAACATCTTATAAATCTGATCTAGATACAAAAGTCCAGATCCTCATATAACTCTACTGGGTTCTTCTCTAGCCCACAAACATCCTCCCACCAAGTTTCATGGGAATCTGTAGCTTTTGCATAATCCTTTTGGAAACTCCCCAGTGGATCAGGATCCTTCATCTTGTTTCCACCGAGAGAAAAAGTCTGATAACTTCTTCATTTGTATAAATGAGGTAAATAAAGATTTAATGTGGCTCCAACCGTGCAGTATGTTGTCTGAACACCAGGGGGAGCCATACTCCCAAGAATCCATTCATCTATTTACAAATCATCAACAAAACATAGTTTTCATGTAATTATTCAAATGAACATCCCTGATATTCAGTGGTTATTAGGAAAACAATTATTATTTCACCTATTTTTTAATTAAATGAACATTTAATGTTTTAATTCTAAAGAGTCTTATTAAATATACTCTATTTTAAATCTATTTCAAATCAACGACAGGCGATCGAAACCATATTTTGTGATTTCAAACCTTTAACCTTTAACTGTGGGTCACATGGAAATGATGACATCACAAGAAATGAGATCAAAGATAGGAAAAAAACACATTCGGTGTTATCTCACATCCCAGACACTGACGGCCTGATCCTCTTTATCCAAATCTGCTGCACGCCACGCTCTGTGTGTGCGTGTGTGTGTGCGTGCATGCTGCCCTGGGTAATACTGCATGTTTGTGTCTGCACACACGCACACATACACACACACACACACAAACAGGCATTAGTGTGTCTTCCCAGATGTTTTTCTGAGCAGTTATTTGACCAACAAACGTGGTTTTGTGCATCACTGAGCTGAGGTTACAGAACACAAACGCACTAATGGTGGCTGCTGGGGGATGAACTCCATTAATACCACACAGACACACACACACACACACGCACACACAACAAAGCACTCTTAATGCAGATAGATAAATAAATAAAGCAACAAATCCCTTTAGGAGTTTGATGTTCGGTGGTGAAGAGCAGCTTATGGCCTCAGACGCGTGTGAGATCAGAACTCTGCGGGTGTAATAGATGGATTTTCCTTCTGCTTTCAGGCTCAATCCATCTGAGCCCGAAATGTTCAGCTGGGACTGGGATTATGAATCTGAAGCTGCGTAACAATGCTGCTGCTGCTGCCCAGTGAAACCAGCTATTAGGATTTACTTTAACAATATGTAAATGTTCTTGATTCAAGTTCTATATAAATGTGGTTGTATTTTAGGTTTTCTTTCCATCTATTGTAACGCACATTAAAGTTTATGATTAAAACAGATTGAATTAGAGTTCTCTGTCATGAGGGTTTGATTTAATATCTAATATCTGATATCTGCAGCAGTCCTGGAAATATCGGTCGAGTTCTGATTGAGAGTCTTGACTTTCCCACTAGTGTGTGACCTTAAGACTGTTATCACACACACACACACACACACACACACACACACACACACACACACACACACACACACACACACACACACACACACACACACACACACACACACACACACACACACACACACATCAAACACCAGCCGGGCATGGTTAGATAATCTGGAATGATTCTGATACCTGTAAACTAGTATACATTTTGTGTGTGTCTGTGTGTGTGTGTGTGTGTAGCAGAGAGAGAGGTTGGTAGAGAGACGGAGGGGGCGTGTCTCAGTCCTCAGCCTCCTCCTGCTTGTCCCGCAGCAGACTCAGTCCGGCCCGTCACCAGGACGCACCTCTCCTCCTCCTCCTCCTCCTCCTCTTCCTCCTCCTCTCCGGAGCAGTGCGCCGGCCGGAGCTCACTCTGCCGGGTACAGAGAGGGATGAGGCCCCGGCAGGCAGCCCGGGAACAGCGAGGAGATACATGGATGTAATGGTTGTGGAGACCCCGCTACTGGTTCTTCAGGGACCGGACGGATCGTGAGCGCGTCAAACTGGGAACTGAGTCAAACTGGGAACTTTACGCATCGCGGAGTTTTGCTGTGGATGAGTTTTACGCGTCGATGATGGATCATTATGTTTGAATCAACTCCAAACGGACTCTGGAATCTAAAGACTGCTCTTGTCTGTGGAACTTTCTGAGTCACCACGTAAACTTTTTCCTCCCGGAGATGGAGCCGGAGGAGGGGAAGGTATCCGTGTGGGTATGCCGGGAGGAGAAGCTGGTCTCCGGCCTGACGAAGCGAACCACCTGCGCCGACGTGGTGAAGGTTCTGCTGGAGGACCAGAACCTGCAGCAGGGCACCTCGGCCGCGATGCTGTCCGGGTCCCCGCAGTCCTACTGCGTGGTGGAGAAGTGGCGGGGCTTCGAGAGGACCTTACCCAACAAGACCAAGATCCTGCGGCTGTGGAGCGCCTGGGGAGACGAGCAGGAGAACGTCCGCTTCGTCCTGGTGAAGACCGACGCGTCGCTGCCCAACAACGGGCCCCGCAGCGCCGAGGCCCGGGTGGTCCAGAGCCGGGACAGCGGGGGTCCGGGCGCGGGGCTGAAGGGAACCGCCAAGAGCTGCTGGACCGCCGCGGCCGCCGCAGCCAACCTGTCCCAGGACAAGCAGCGGCGCATCGTGCGCAAGGCGTTCAGGAAGCTGGACAAGATGAACAAGAAGAAGGAGCAGACCGTGTGCAAGGACCAGGACTCCGTGGAGAAGATGGAGACCCTGGTGCACATGGTGATCTCCCAGGACCACACCATCCGGCAGCAGGTCCAGAGGATCAAGGAGCTGGACCGGGACATCGAGCGCTACGAGACCGAGGTGCACTTCGACCGCATCCAGAGACACGGGGTGAACTATGTGCAGGGACACATACATGGTGGACGCGGCGGCGGACCCCGCTGGAGCCGGGTCGGAGGGCCAGGACGCGCGCTGCACCGCGGAGGCGCTGGCGCAGTTCGAGGAGTACGCGCGCCGCTGCGAGGAGGTGGTGCGGCTGCAGGAGGAGCTGACGGAGCGGGAGGCGCTGGTGGAGTGCATCACCGGGGAGATCCAGGAGGAGCTGAACCGCCGCTGGATGACCCGGCGGCGGGAGGAGAGAGGAGCCGAGGCCGCGCAGGACACGGAGGACACGAGCCTCGCTGCCTCCTCCGCTCCGGAGTCAGAACCTGAGAGCCAGTCCGAGGACGAGGTGCTGCTGGAGGAGGAGAGGATCAAAACGCAGCTGGACACGAGTCTGTACATCGGCCTGAGGCTGAAGACAGACCTGGACTCCCTCCGGGGGGACTTGGACCTGAGTCTGGCACTCTGGGAGACCAAGGAGAGCGAGCTGCTGGAGCTGCTGGCCCGGGTGGAGGGCATGGACATGGAGCAGGTGGAGGGCTCGGTGGGTGGGGGGGCTGAGGAGCAGCCGGGGGCAGGGGGCGCTGACACTGAGGCTGCCCCCTCGGAGAAGGGCAGCGGCTGGGTGGAGCAGGCCCGAGGTCTGTCCAAGGCCTGCAGCACCAACGACGACGACTCGGACACGGGCCTGAGCTCCATGCACAGCCAGGACTCCGACAACCCGCCGGTGTGCGAGTCGCTGGTGTAACTTTGGGACTCGAACGCAGAGCCACAAACTCAGGGGCCGAGAAATCAGTGTTGGGCAAAAGGAGATATGGACTTCCTTCCTCAAAACGCACCTCAGTACGGACACTGTAATTCTATAGCAATAATTTCTGTATGTAGTCGTCGCACAATAAGCTAGGAGAGGTGCTGACCTTTGACCTCCGTGTGGAGAGGCAACAAACTAGACCACGTGTTAGGAGAATTAGCGTCGAAGAGTATTAAAGCAGCAGCTCACTGGTGTTGTGTAGCTGATCACAGATCTGATTAGAGGTTTCAATCAGAAAGTTTCCCTTTAAAAGGTCAACGCACAGGACAGTCTGATGTCATCACACACACACAAAGGACAGACACACACATGCTGACAAAGCTCGTTCAGTCGGACACACAAAGAAGCAGCGACGGTTCAGTGTCGTAACACAAAAATCATTTAAATATGTAGAAATCCTTAAATTTGATCAGATAAGAGTTTACATGGACACCGATATTCTCAGATTTAGACGATAGAGATACGAGTGTAGAGTCGTGATGTTATGAGAATAATTCATAATAATGTGAGGAAAATGTCTTAATTTTACAATTAAAAAAATATTTTTCTGAAACAAAGCTGTAATACTATCAATAAAGTAATAATATTACTATCATAAAGTCAAGTTAACAAGAATCAAGTCTTAAGTCATTTTCACAGAGGAGACAAGTTGATCTTCTGATATTCATCCTCATAACATTAATAACATTATAATGCTAAATGTAATTTATTCTTGTACGTACAAATCTCAGACTTTCATTTCCTTAAAGTCGCCCTAATTCTCCGTTGTACCGAGTAAGACACTGACATGTAAATAACGTTTTTTCCGAAAACCTTAACTTGAATAATCTCATATAGGAATAATCAATAATCAAATTAGGATGTGGAGTATTCCCACATTTTCATAATCAGACTCATTCAGAATCAGGTGACCAGTCAGATGGTCAGTGTCCATGTAAACGTCTCTGATCCGTTTCCCTCAGCTCAGTCGACGCTTCACTTCCTCCTCAGTGGAACTGTAAAGTCTCTGAAGCACAAAGAGTTGTGTTGATTTAGATTTAGAGATAAATACATGTGGTTCCTGTTCTGTCTCTGCATCTCAGTTAGTGGATGTGTAGTGGAGTGTCTAGATTGTGAAGAGTAAAACAAAACCTCCATCTATTGAACATTAATATCTCTTATAGAAACAACACGAGCTGTCGGCTGCAGCTTCACATTCACCAGAGAGGGATGTCGTCTCATCCATCAAACCTCATTTGTAATCAGACTTTCTATTCGAGCTTCAGCGAAACATTTGTCAAAGCTGCTCCCCGACTAAAATGTATTTATAGTGTGAAATTGGTGGAATGCTCCTTTAAAAACATGAGTTTTGCTTGTTTCCCTAAAAAACATTGATAATAAGTAAACCTTTAATTTGTCTCGAGGTTAATCTTCAGAAACGTTTTTCTTGTAACAGACCTGGGTTTGATCATGAAAAATACATCAGAGACACAAACATGAGTCAGAACAACAACAACAGAACAACTATACAATCTACAATGTCCATGAAGTGTTTGTGGAGCGATCAGCAAAGTTTTACTAGAGAAAAACCAGGAGAAATTTACATTTAAAGTCATTTTGGGCCTCGTCTGTTTAATTCTACGTCCTCTTTAATCACAGATATAAATAACGATGGGCAACTCGTCTAACCCTAACCCTGGATACACGTGCACTTTATTTAAAGCCAGGGTCTCTGTATATCATTAAAAAAACTTATCAGAAACACTGTGTGATCAGAACTACCTAAAATGACAGAAATCCTCTTTAAGACAAATGTTTCTAACGTGTACTTTGATTTCTTTTGTTTTGTTTGACCCATGTCCCCTCCACCAACATGGAGGAGGTCGGTGTTTATCTTTATTTACAGTCTATGTTCTGAACGTCTGAAGCTTTTAGTTAATAATCTCTGAGACATAAACTTGCATCGTGACACCGGTCAGCTTCTTATTACACGTGACTGTTAGTGGTGAAATAAACAGTGAAACACACCTGATCTGTGTTTGGGTTTTATTCTGAGTGAACGAGGATTTTATAGAAAATGATTTCTTCCTACTGTGTTTTATTAAATAACAGAGAAAAAACAACGAAAATGTTTGTTTTGTTAAATATCATTTGATTATTATTATTTTAAAACTTATCAGGAATAACCTCTGTGTATTGAGACATATGTTATTAGACATAAGCAGATTGTAAAAATGTGGAAACCAACAAGTTTGTGGTTTCTTATTTAGTTTCTGAATGAAATAATGATCTGGATACATCAACACTGCAGAACTGGACAGTGAAAAGTGTCTGTGTGTGTGTGTGTGTGTGTGTGTGTGTGTGTGTGTGTGTGTGTGTCTGTGTGTCCAGTCATACCCGTCATGCATACTTGTGTTTAATTGCTGCTTCTTGATCGCTCTTCCATGAGCTCCTGCATCAATAATGCCACAGCAGGAACCAGAGACCTGAACACTCAGGTTTCCACCCAGCAACACAAACCTTCACAGCTTCTCCAAAGACTCACATCACACACATCACAACACTAAACACACACTTTAATTCACTCACTCGTGTCCAAGCTGGTTTTTTATTTGTCAGAGTTTTTCCAGATTTAAAAAAACGTCCAAATGAATAAAAGTGAACGGATTCTAACTTGTGGCGCTCGCAGGGAAGACTAATGACATTTTAAATATTCAGCAGCAGCGTCTCAAAGTTCTCAAACAGCTTCTTGTGCACATTGTGTTGACATTGTTGTGTTAACTGCATCCCCAAACACACACAGACACGCACACTCAAGACTGAATTTTCAATCTGCAGTTTAGAAAAAATAATTCACAGAAAATATATTTTAAGATATAGAAAGTAATGCCGCTGGACTTTAACATTTTCCCAATTTGCTGTTGCTCTTTCAAATGAATCGTGGCAAATTATTTAAATGACCTCACCGGGGAGTTCTTCCTCAGAGCTAAAGTAGAATCTACTGGTGTGATGACACGTTTACACCATGTGACAGGAAGAAGCTTCACAGAGCGTTGGTTTGTAATAAGTGAGCGATAACCAAGAGGTTAACTTATATAAGAACCATCTGATCTTTAAGTTTTTAACTTTGTAGAACTTTCAAATTCGCTGAAAACATAAGGAGGAAAGAATCGTTGAAAAAACATCATATGTCTTGTCCTGAGGAATGAAGGTGACAAGACAAAGATTATGTTCAAACGATAACAATCAAATCTTTAATAGTAGTTTTACGACCTCCTCCTGTAACGAGATGTAAACTTCACCTCATGTCTCAGACGTCACTGACGAGTCAAACCTCCTCGTCCTCGCCTCCTCACAGAGTTCCAGACATTTCTTGAGACAGAGGTGTTTGTGTGTTTGTTGGTCTCTGTGATGCACACCACGCCACGCCTCGCTGCTCTATGTTCGGCATGTGAACCAACATCCCAGAATGAGCCTCGTACCTGCAGCTCTGACTTCCACCCGGGGAAACTGTGACACCAGAGCACACAGATCAAATCCAGTGTTTACTCAACAGAGCCGCTGCATTGTGAGTCCACAGAATTCCTGAAAAGTGTTCGTAAGGAGAAAACTAAAACCACGGGCAACATTTACTGAATATATATATATATATATATACATGCAGATAGATTGAAAATACTGAAAGAAGAGCGAGGTCAGGGCTGAAGAAGAAGTTTAAAACAGTTAAAGCTGGTTTCAGACCATGAAACTGGAAGAAGATCTCAGGATGGAAAAGAGGAACCATGAAGACGTCAGCTGGAATCCAGAGCTGCTGGTGATCGTGTTCCTCCTCCTGCTGCTCTACCAGGCTCCTGATCTACATGTGGCATCCACTTTCAGGTCAACATAATAATTCTATAGTATCATTTAACATCTTTAAAGCATCACATGGAAAGTTTAGCCTGAGTAAACCCCCGAGTGGACGTCCATCACATGTCAGAACGTTTCCCTGAGGCGACGTCTCTCCGCTCAGTCCACTGACCCGTCTCATGTTGACCTGTCACTCAATATGTTTGTTGTCACCTGAAACCCGTTTCGTTTGATTCCTCCACAGACGCAGTGGTTTGAAACCAGTCCAGAGTGGTTTTGTTAACTGGACGTCGAGCTGCTCTGGATTCTGTTGTTTCACTTTGTGTTAACGTGTGATCGTCTGAGCGACTGGCAGCCGACTCACTTTCTCCTGTCGTCAGTGGCTCGGTCACATCGTCACGTTCACTTGATATCGATGAGCTCGTCTCTGTCTCAGCTCTCTCTCCAGTCAGCTGGAGATCCCCCCCCACAGGATGAAGGGTGGAGGTAAAGGGTGGAGGGAACGTCTTCCTCTGAGTGTGTGAGTGTGTAAAGTGTGTTTCATGTGATCATCACAAGCATGAGGCTGGAAACACACATGAGAAGAGATGCGTGGACAGATGTGAGTCACAAAATGATCAAATGATGGTACAACATGGACATTTGTTCATTAATAATCGTACAGAGGGAAAAACTATCGCACAAATACGATAATTATGGACGTAAACCTTATCGCCACCTACTGGTCCAGAACGGATGATTGAGCGGTCGAAGCCCATTTTGAGATATTTTGTAAAAACGAAGGTTGTGTGAACACAGAATGTTTTTAAATATAGTGAAAATGACCATTTAAATAAAAAGTCCAAAGTGATGAAGACGAGTCCGAGTCTCCACAGACACACAACTTCATCTGAACCGTTCTGTGCACGTGACGAACAAACACAAATAAATGAAGAGCGAGTGATATGATGAGGTTATGCAACCTTGTTAGTGTGTTTGTGTGTGTGTGTGTGTGTGTGTGTGTGACCCTGGTGATGTGTTGGCAGAAACAATGTGAGGTGGTGTGAGGCCAGTTAGTAACAGCTGCTCACATCTCACTGGTTTATATAACCGGTGCTAAGAAACACACAATGCAGCGACAACACAGAGTTTACGTGTGTGTGAGTGAGTACATGAGTTGTGTGGTGATTTAACCAGCAGTCTCTATGTGTGAGTGTGGTAACGTGCACGTCACAATAATGACCAAACAGTCCCAGTTAGCGAGACTCTGAGGAACTGGAACCAGAAGAACAGGTGACGACTTCAAACTGGGATGAAAAACCATCGGATTCACTCTTAATGAACTTCTCCTCAGCTCGGTTTGTGTTCACGTATCCACTCACACACCGGTTTGTGTGTGCTTGTGCCTTCACCCGTGTGTGTGTGTGTAGGTGGAGGTGATTCCAGGAGCATGGCAGCGTGAAGATGACACAACCGTGTAACGTATGAAATGAACTGAAAACATCACAATGAAAAAACAACAACAACCAGAGAGGAAAGTGAAGAAGTGAGTTTCTCTGCAGCTTCAGGCAGCGCACGTGAAAAACACACAAACATCTGTCCAGTGTGTGTGTGTGTGTCTGTGGAGTTAGCCCTGTGAGGGCAGGACTGTGTGTTACAGGGGGTGAGATGCTCACATGAGGTTTGTGTGAAAGGAAACTTTCTGTCCGTCACAAAGTTAATTCAATAACACATTAATAACACATTAATAACACAATAACCATCAGCAGCCGGCGGTGTGAGGCGTCTGCAGGAGCCCCGGCTGTGCAGTGACCCTGTGGTATTAGATCCCCTCAGCATTAACCCTTTATCACAGCTTGTGTAGAGCGCTGACCCCCGAGTAACAGGTCACACAGCTCATGACTTATTGAGCTCCTCACTGATATTATTTATTTAACTGTTGTTCTTTCCACTCGGTGCCGAATGTGTCTGAATCCACATGCTCCATAAAACCCATGAATAATGAAGCAGAAGCAGCTTGTCGGGCCGGAGCCGCTGTTCCACCGCGTCGCTCGGCATCAAGCCTCCGACTGACGAGGCCCGAGAGGAGGAGAGAGAGTTTCACTTCAGACCCGAGTGAGGGAGCAGGAGATACTGAGATGTTCTTCACAGCACGTGTGTGTGTGTGTGAGATCAAGACTTTAATGTAAAAATGTGATTTAAAAACGCACGTTAAAAAAACATGACTCCTTTGAAGCTGCAGTGTCTTCTGGGTAATAAATGCTTTATAGTGTCATTATCTTGTGTTGCAGCATCAGGACTAGAAAGTGACAGGGAACCAGGACGAGGATCAACAAACAGATCAGGTTGTGAAAGTGATCAGAAGATCAGATGGTGTCTCTCAGGTCAGGTTCTCTGAGCTGCTGCTGCTGCTTCAGGACGTTTGGTTCAAGGCCCTGGAAACGTTCTGTGGTTCTATACGAGAACATGGTTCTACAGGATAGAACTGAGAAGATATGAAATCAGTTAGAAGCTCTGCAGGAACATTCAGGGTTCAAGGTGGAGAATTCACATGTAGAGTGGAGGTCATACGTGTGCTCATTGGAACACGCCCCCTGCAGAGGAGAGTCCACCACCACACACATGGACACTCACAGGTTCTATGAAGGTGACGTTTTCTGTTCAGATATGATGTAACAGACACTCAACACCAGTTCTGTGACTGGTTACTGTGATGGAAGTTTCCTGGAAGCTGGTGAAAGAAGAATCAGGCAGCAGCTGATGTCTCCTGCAGTTTAATGTGGACTTGAAGATGTCTCCCACAGCCTCCCAGTATATCTCCCTCTTCTTGCATCACCCAGTCTTACAGCACATCCATGAAAGACTAGAGCTGCTCTCACTCTCTATGTTACACGTAGGTGTTCTCATCCTATTGGACAGTTTAGTCTAAAGTAAACATAACTAAAATCACATTGTGTCCTGACGAGGAGAAGGTGGTGTCTCTGAGTCTGGAGCATCTGAGTTAGATCTGAACGTCCCTCAGACACAGACACTATGTCCCGTTGGTCCTTTATCTAGAACCTGACCTTGGTTCTGCTCAGAGACACAAGAGAGACAGGTTCTATTCTCCTGTACAGATATGATGTGTAATATATAATATACATTTATATAAAGTGCCGTATACAGAAATGTGTGAGGATTGTTCTGAAATTCAGTTACCAGTTGTTTTAAGAGTGTTTTGATTAATGTTTTAATTCAAACCGTGGGAACGTGTGTGAACATGTGACTTTATTCCACAAACGAGAGCCGGGGACAAATTTAACAACTTCCATGAAAACATCTGGCAGCTCGGTGTTTGATTCCTGTGGGAGGAGACAGCAGCAGCGCTATGGGAACCAGCTTTACCAGTTGAGGTGAAGTGAACCGCCCTTTGAGCACCAGTACACAATCTGAGTTCTGTATCGCTGAGCGTTGGATTCCTGAATCTAATATTTAACACGTCTATTGTCAGATTTGAGTTCTCTTCACGTGGAGTTTCCTCCAGTCTGAGACGTCTCGAGAACAAGATGGATGAAGACTCTGTGAAGTCTGACTTATGCTTTATGTTCTAATGCTGCAGGTCACATCAGCAAACTCCAAAAATAACAAATTGGGAAAAAGGAAATCTCAACGTTGCAGTTTTTTGTCCAATAAGAATCGCTGCAGTTATTTCGACACAGACTGAAGTCACGAGTTATTTCACACTGAGCTACTTTGTTAGCGATGCTAGTGGGTGTGACAAGGACGAGCGAGGCCAAGAGAGAGAGAGAGAGAGAGAGAGTAAACAAGAGAAACAAGAGGCTGTGATTTATAGGGGAAGAGAGGGGAGTCAGGCCTTGACATTTATGATCTCGACGAGCCGGTTCTGTTCCGTTTTATTCGGTCACTTCAATCTTCCCCGGCTCCTGCACCCGTCTGCCAGTCAGAGCCAACAGGGAGGGCGGGGCGGGGGGGGGCAGCTGAGCCAGAGAAGACGGAGCGGCAGCGGTGACATCACAGACACAAACACACAAACACACAAACTGTCGAAGCTCCAGAGCTGAACAAAGAGTGAGCGACAGGCAGGGCGACACAAAACAGACAAAGTGTGAGTGACTGCAGCTGCTCCGTCACTTTAATATGAAGATGTTGATTTAAATTTTAAAGTGTCACTGCTTTTGAATCATTTATTCAAAAAGCACATTCAGAGATATAAATTATTTATATTTCCTTATTATCTGTAGATCTCAAAGCAAAATGATTTCTGCTGAACAATGAAATACTTTACATTTTTAATTATTGTTAGCATAGAAAACACTTTTTTGAATGACACAGAATCAGAAGGTTACGAGTCGTATAAATGCAAATTTGTAGAATTGTACAAATAAATGAAATGCTTTGATATTTCAGAATTAAAAACACCTTTCCTACTGCACCTTGTAATGATCAAATACACCATTACCCATGTAAGGATATTAAAAAGTCACATGGAATTAGATGCAATGATTAAATTGTACATTATGGTAAATATATTATTTCCATCTTTCATCTGCAGGGTTTTGATTTGTCTGCATGAAACACAACGAGCTGTGGTTGTGTATCAAACAGTCGGTTCACGTGCTGCTGCATCATCTGGGTGAAAGAACGAGATGAAAGACACAGAAGCTTTTTGGAATCTGGCATCGAACACGAGGACGGCTCCTCTGACATCATCACACAGGAAGTGAACTATTTCAGTGAGTCGTTTTCCAGGGTCGGGTCACAAGTGGAACGGAGCCAATGACCATCAGGCAGAAAGAAAACAACCTGTAGAACTGCAGTGATGTAAACTCTGGATTAAACATCAACCAGGAGTCAACACTCTGAGCGGAGCTGCCTTGAACCTCAGGTTCTCTCACACCTGACCAAGGTAAACACAGAGTCTGAGGGAACAAGAGGTTCAACAGATCTGTGAAGGTTCAGTGTGTGAGGAGGAACAAACTGAATCACTCCCACAAAGAACAGCGTGGTTTGTGTGTGTGTACTTGTACTTGTGTGTTTGAAAAAGACTTGTTTGAGGATTTGCTTTCAGGGTTAGAACTACGTTTAGTACAAGATTTAGAAGAACACGACTGTGTAGTGAATCATTTATGTTGTGGGAACCAGAATCTGTTTAAACCGTCACATTAACCCTACAATAAATCAGCAGACATGTTAGATTAAAGTTGGATTGTGTGTGTCTGTGTGTGTGTGTGTGTGTCTGTGTGGTGTCACTAAAACGAGTTCCCACAGGTGGATGACATCAGAGCTGCCAAGAACATGTCAGTCATATTTCACTGGATCCACAGACAGGTGCATCATGACTCGTCTCCCACTGAACCTGTAGAGTATAATTATAAATACACATTCAAACCTCCATTCATCCAGCTGCACAATATTCTCCTTCTCTGCCAGGTGTTCATAAATGTTGGATTATTTCATGGCTAATATAAAGTTTTGTAAAACCAAAAAATGAATACTCTGCACACGTGGTTAAATCCCTTTTGTGTTGACATGTTTGTTGTCCTGCTGCAGCGTAATGTGAGACACACACACAAGGACGATGACTGAAGTCTGATAAGTGAAGAAGCAGCTCAGGGTGAAAAGAAGTCAGAGCTGTCGGAGGGAGATCAGATCTGAGATCAGCTGATTCGAAGGCAGAGGAAACAGCTGAAGTGAACGTCTCTCTGTCACTTTGGAATCATGTCACCCAGGTGTCAGAAAACAAGCTGCAGTGTTTCACCATCAGAAAGGAAACCAGCTGATTCACCTCTGCCTCAAACGTCTTTATATTTTCAATATTTGTGCGTTAATCAACACAAATAAACACAAATCCATCATCTGGACCTGTTGGTTTCCTCTGGAGAAATGACAGTGACACCACGACTGATTTCAGAGATGATTCTGCTAAACGGAGCAGCGGCTGCACATCTGGAGAGAGAGTGGTGTGTTGTGTGTGTGTGTGTGTGTGTGTGTGTTTGAGTGACCGGGCGATAGTGTGCGAGCGGCCGACAGGATGTTCGCTCCGACTCCAGCTTCATCTCCATCGGCACCAAACAGATGAATGGAGGGAAACAGATGCTGCCTCTCGCTTTCCTGTTCGCCACTTCCTATCAAATCTGCACTGTGTTTAGGTAACGTGTGTGTGTCTGTGTGTGTGTGTGTGTGTGTGTGTATATGTGTGTGTGTGAGCCAAGCCTTATTTTCCTGTTTCCATTAGTTAATTCCTAAAGTTCTCCTCAGCTCAACCAAGTGATTTAGACGGACTCTGATCTTAAACCTGACGTCACAAACCATTCTGCTCATATTCATCACGTGAGCATCATCACTCTGAAAGGTTTACAGGCTGTGATGCTCAAACTCTTACTCAGAGCCTCACTAGATGATTCTGTTTGGTCTCAGAGCAGCAGACAGAACGACTGACTGATTTAAAGACAACTTCTCTTCTCACTCTGAAGTATCTGTGTCATTCACTCCCAGGAGTTCATCTCAGTGTCTCGCATGTAAACACAGATCTGAGGAGTTCCTTCACGCTGCTGTCGTGGTCTGGTCCTCGAGCTGCTCTCCACCCGAGGAGCAGGGATCAGGTCCAGAGCGACTCTCCTCCACTTTCCCTCCCAATGAAAGAATGTGACGGTAGATTAGCTCAACAGGCAGAATCAGGAGTCATTCATTAACCTCAGCTTCCTGCTCAGCTGCACAGGAATCGACCGTTTCTTTCACACGTGGAACTGAGGAACACGTCTCCTGGGTTTGTTCCATCGATCTCTCTGATCTGATCTAAAACCACATTCTGTTCTCATGCAGCTTCTTTCTCTGACCAAATGGATTCTACTGGATTGTGTTCTGCTTTGATTTGATTTATGTTTATTTTTGAATCCGTCTTTTTGCAATTAGTTTTAAATAATGCTGCATCATTTTATCAGCTTTCCTTGACTATATCATTTGCTGTCTTTGATTTAAATGATATATGAATTTGTTTGTTTTCCTCTAACTTAGTAACAGCCGTTTTGAAAGTTATTATTATTTCATACTTTCGAAGACCCAACAGAATTCCTGTTTTTAGATTTGAAAATGACAATAGGACGTTGAGCTCTCTATATTTGACATCTGGTCAAAACAGATTTATTCTGGCTCATGCAAATATGTTCTGATCCTAATCTGGTGAAGATTGAGACAGTGGAAAAAGTTTGTGTCAATAGTTTCAGGTGTTGTGGGTTCATTGTGAAAAGGTGCGGTGCTTTGGAGCTGAAAGGGAAACACAAATAAATCCTGCTCTAATGACTTCCTGTAACTTTCACTGAGATGTGTTTGGTGCTTTTTGAGACTAGTGAGCAAACAGAGCAACAGAAAACGTCTCTTCCACTGGAGACGCTAATTATAACTTATAATTATAACATGTTATAATTATAACTTATATTTATGACATGTTCTGAGCCTTAAATCCTTCACATCCCAAAGCAGCAATTTCCCTTTGATTCTTCATGTGAAGCAGCACAAACGTAAAAACTTTGTCCAATTACGACAAATCCTCCCGGAAAAGAAACATTCAAATATCTGATGATGATAAAGATTTAAAAACTCAAAGAGCTTCTGCTTCACGTGATCCGTGTTGGTTTATTCTGCAGGATTAAAACACTTGTGACTCACATGTGAACGTTAATGTTTGACTGTGAAGACGTCTTTCTGTTTCATAATCGGACCTGTGCAGGCTAAGTGAGCAGAGGTATGTGACCCCACCCACCCCCTCTCTCTATCCAGGTCGGGCAAGTTTGTGTTTGATCCTGAACCAACAGGTCAAACCGTTACAAGGTCAGGGAGTGGGCTCGGTACATTCCACAGCCCTTAATGGGTCACCACTGATATACCTCGCCCTGGAGGAGAGAGAGAGAGAGAGAGAGAGAGAGAGAGAGAGAGAGAGAGAGAGAGAGAGAGAGAGGATGAACAGAACGATCGGGTCAAAGAAGGAAAGAGAGATTTGACGTCAGGACCTTCAGCTCGGCCTCCAGACGATGGCGTGACGTGAGAAGTGAAGCCGGATGAAAAGTGTCTCCGAGCAGGAGGGACGTCTCGGTCAGACCGGGACAGACTTTCTCCTGAATAAATAACAAGGCTCCATTAAAAAGTAAAACATCCATATTTTATTAGTGTCGCTGATGTAAGACGATAAAAACAGAGTCGTTCTGTAGCATTTATGAGTCAAGTGGAAAAATAAGAAACTGCACCAGTGCAGCGTATCGTTACACCAAAGAGACACACACATTATTTATATGCATGTTTCAGAAATCTGTCTCTACAGCTACACACAAGCTGATCTACACAATCGGGTAGTAGTCTGTCAGTTCAAATCCCACAGGTCTGTTCAGGTGCTGACTCGAGTCCTCACACGAGTCCTCACACGACCCGGGCAGAGATAACTCCTCGTTCCGGACAAGCTCGGGAGACGAGTCCTTCACAGTTGTGATTTACAATTCACAACTCACACGTAAACACAAACACACAAGTGGGGATTGGACAAGTGAAGAGTCGGCAGAGCAGCCGCCTTCCATCAGGGATCATTTACCAGAATCATCCTGAGAACTTAGACCGATTTACATGATGAGCAGGTTTCTCCTATGAGACGATGAACATTTCATTTCAATCAAATACAGTCACATACAGTTTATAGCCTGTTCGATGATGGTTCATGAATTACTGTTCCAGTGAACTTGTTCTCTGGGAGTCGTTCATTTGGGTTTCGTGTGACTTGTCTCGGTCCAATAACCTGATTCACTGACTAGTGTCGTCTCCCTCTCTTGTTCCGTCTCGTCCCTCGCCCCTCGGCTCTTCAGCTCGTCAGATGAGAGTCGACTCCCTGGCGTTCCGGAGCGGGACACTGATCTGATGTCTGGACGACAGCTCCCTGAGAGACGAAGACAGGGAGAGGAGTCAATAAAGACAAACAGGACAAACACAAGATTCAGGAGGAAAAAGGTTCTGCTCATATTCAGATTCATCATTTCAATCTGTGTTGTTACTTGAAATGTTTTCTGTTCCAACATTCAGAGAACACATGACCTTCCTCAGACTGTCCAGTGACGCGGCTCCTTTCCCACTGGTCATAAAACCCACTAACATCTGGCTGTCGTCTGCAATTGAACTGGAAACGACTCTGCAGCAGAATCAGGTTTTTACGGGCTCAGATGGAAACAGGACTTCCAGGTGAACTGGTTTATAATAAATGTTTTTCTCTTTTAATTTGGCATCAAAAACTGTCAAATTCTTGGCATTTTATTTTGTTTAAAAAAAAAGTTTGTCTGGGAAGTAAATTACATTTTTGCCAAAACCAATTAATTCCAAATGTTCTCTTTATAAACCACAGACATTTGTGAACACACCCTGAAGCCATCGAGCCGATTGCATCAGTGAGAAACATCCTGAGAGAAAACACACGTCTCTGAGGCCTGCTCTCTTCTCACCTCCTCGTTTCTGTTTCTCCTCTGAAGGGATCTCACTCTCACAACTTCTGATTCTGACGATGGGAGATCACAAATCTGGTCGATTCCCATCAGGAAACATTCTCCCGTGATATCACACATATCAGATTCTGTGTGCCGGTTCCCTCTGCTCAGTTCCCTCGGTTCCCTCAGCCCACCACACAAACACCAGCTCTGTTCCCTGGATTAACATGTCAGACTCTAGCTGTGGCGTGCAGGAGCGTGAGGGAGACACCAGCCTGTCTGTGGGAGCACCTTTGTTTCCCTGTTGAGTTTGAGTCGCTCGGTTTGATTTGCATTGTGCGTCGGAGTCAGCGTGTGTGTAGCGTTCAGCCGGAGCAGGTTAGCCACGGAGGCTTTAGCCGCATGTGACCGGAGACAAACCCGACCTGCCGGTAAACAGCCTTTCACTGGGGCCGGCCCTCTGTCTGGCCGGCCCTCAATGCATGTCTGTGGAGGAGGCTCAATGGAAGAATCGACACTATGGTAATGGGCCCCTTGATACCGGGCCCCCCCGCAGCACAAGCGTATGGCCAAGTCTGTCACTGGCACTAAGCTGCACCAGTCCATGGAGGGACAGGGTGGAGGGGGGGGGAGGTGGGCCCCACATGCTATTCAGCCCACGGCCGGAATAATGAACCTGAATAATCACTTACTGCTAAAAGAAAGTGTGAAGAAGCTGAGGTGTGTGTAACACAACAGACAGACTCCAAGGAAGCAGGAAAACACAAAACACAACAAGCGGCTCAAACAAAAACCTGAAGACTGACACACACACTGTGCCACCCACACACACACACACACACACACGTTTCACTGCTGTTGTAAAACTCTGGGCGTTTCTGCAAAGCAACAAAACAACATAGAGAACTATAACACAACTTAACGATATGTGTTCGTTGCCGTTTGTGCGTCTCTCAGGAGGATTATGCAAAAACAACTGAACCAATTAACATTTGACGCCGATTCAATTAAGACGTTGGATCCAGGATTGTTTTTAGAGGGCGGGCCCCTTCCAGTCAGAGAACCAGAGAAACTACAATCCTTTAAAGAATCCATTAAATGAGTTATTTGTTGTGTTTTAGATGCTGATGCCATGAACGATATTAGAGACTATAACAATTTCCGATACAGATATAATCACTGATCTATTTAATTGAAAAATATTTGTCAATTATTCCTAATAAGCCTTTATAAAAGTCTTATGAGAAAGAAATGAGATTTGATATGTTAAGAAAACAAAACAATTAATGCAAAAACATCATTTTCTCATCTTTTCTGAATCATCCATATGTAACATAATTACTGTCGGTTCTAGACGCAGATTTATTGTGTTGTTGTGTTGAGTCTTTCATAGTGAATCAGCTGTATAAGTTGTGTTCGTCCAGTGTAACCTGCAGTTACTCAGAGAATATATGAAAATGAGTTCAAGTTGTGTGACGATGTCCAAACGTCAGAAATGAACCGATAATCACATTCGTCACAGATGAACTGAGAAAAAGGATGAAAAGTGAAAACTGACGAGGGACGGAAAATCGATTATGAGAGAAGAAAGAGAGCGAGAGAGGAATCGATTGGCTCCAGTAACTCAGCCGGTTCATGGCGTCAGCAGACACACACCGTGATGCTGGGAGATGGCTGAGCAGGTTTCTACTGCTTCTCTCCTGGACTGTCTCAACCTGTGTTGTGTTTTTTTAGAAATATTGAAATGATAATAGTTTTTATGAGTTTGTTATTTAGGACAGATGTAATGAGTTCACAGGTAAATCGTGCGTTCCCCCCCGAGCAGATGCTACTAATAGAAATGAGCAAATAGCAGAAATCTATCAATAATAGAACTGGTGTCGCCCAGTCACCGGGCAGGAGCTGCTTAATGGACTTGGGTAATGAGCCGTTCGGCCTCTGCACATGTTGAGGCAGAAGCTGTTTCCTTAATTTGATGTGGAAACCTGCACCTGTCAAAGGAAAATCCATCCGTCCATGTGAACATCAAACCTAATCTCTGTTCATTGTGTCTCACTTGTAAAATGTACAAAAGAGTTCAACTAAACCTCAGGATGGAAATCACACACTGTTCTTTATCCCAGTGTAATTATAATGGGATCAGGCAGTGTTCTGTGATTCAGGAGGAGAGAACAGACAGTTCTGTAATTTAAGTTTCTTAATTCAGTGATAAGCAGATGCAAGAGAGATTTATTATTCACTCTGCTGAGCTGACCGGCTGTTCGCTGAATTAAACACTCTAGTTTTCCACCAGCAGAGAAATCAGGATTCATCACCTAGTACCTTTACTCTGTAGAAAATAACAGTTCTTCTACGAGACACAGAGAAGAGTGTGACTCCTGTTTACAAGAAGCTTTTCACACGAACTGCCTCGTGGAGATACTGTCTCCAGATCAGCGTCTGGGCCGGAACAAGTCGATATCGATCACAAGCCAGAGACACGGTTCAGCTTCAGCTCGACGGGGCTGGAGCCTCAGTTCCCCTCTGCTGTGCATCTGTCAAAAACATCCTCCCACCCGACACCTCGGGGGGGAAACAACCACGGTGAGATATGGTTCCCGTGGTTCAATGAGCTCTCGTGACATGTCGGTGCCTGGCTGAGTCATGTGACCCCGTGGTCCCCACTTTGTCAATGATTGCAGAATTTCACTGATCAGTCGCTCGCTCGCCTTGTTCATAGAGTTTCCAGAAGGAGCCACTGAAACATTTAGACTGGGTGTCAAGTTGGGACCATGTTACAGGGGGCTGGGAATAATGTACACACACACACACACACACGCCATAACTACAACCCTAACCCTAACTGAACACAAACCCTAAAAGGTCGAGAGCGTTGCAGGAGAAGCTGGAACATAAAGGACAATGTTGTGAGAACTCCTTTGAATTCTATGATCAGCTGTAAACATCTGGTTGAAGAGGTTGAAGTCAGTGTAGGATCCATTTGGAATGTTCCTCCTCCTCCAGCCCCTTGAAACACACACAGGTTTGCAGAGCTCCTCTTATTAAGACTTTGCATTGAGCTCCCTTCATTGTGGACACACACACACACACACACAACACATAGTCAAATTAAGTCTGTTGTGTGGTACAGTAATGGGAAAGCGTTTGCTAGGTAACATCATTCAGGTGAGCTCAGGTTGCTTAGAGGCTGTGTGAGAGTGCACCACACACACACACACACACAAAGAAACACACAGTGTATAAGGGTAAAGGGTTAAACACAAACATGCATTTTTGTACATGTACACACATGTATAGAAATCCATCCATGCTGTGAGGGCAGCACACTCACAGACACACAACTGAACGGGGGGGGGGAATCATTATCATGTCTCTGCAGCAGCCGACACACATCATAAATAATTTAGATTCAATTACACTGAGAAGACGAGCGAGGCCCAGGGAGACGTAACGAGCTGAGTCACTGCAGGACGACCGAGTCTCCAACAGTGACTCAGCAAGACACACAACTCAGGAGAGGGGAGCTGGGATGAGGAGGAAGAGGAAGAAGAGGAGGGCTGGGATGTGGAGGAAGAGGAGGGCTGGGATGTGGAGGATGAGGAAGAAGAGGAGGGCTGGGATGTGGAGGAAGAGGAGGGATGGGATGAATAAGAAGAGGAGGGCTGGGATGAGGAGGAAGAGGAGGGCTGGGATGAGGAAGAAGAGGAGGGCTGGGTTGAGGGAGAAGAGGAGGGCTGGGATGAGGAGGAAGAGGAGAGCTGGGATGAGGAAGAAGAGGAGGGCTGGGATGAGGAAGAAGAGGAGGGATGGGATGAGGAGGAAGAGGAGGGCTGGGATGAGGAGGAAGAGGAGAGCTGGGATGAGGAAGAAGAGGAGGGCTGGGATGTGGAGGAAGAGGAGGGCTGGGATGAGGAAGAAGAGGAGGGGCTGGGTTGAGGGAGAAGAGGAGGGCTGGGATGAGGAGGAAGAGGAGAGCTGGGATGAGGAAGAAGAGGAGGGCTGGGATGAGGAAGAAGAGGAGGGATGGGATGAGGAGGAAGAGGAGGGCTGGGATGAGGAAGAAGAGGAGGGCTGGGATGAGGAAGAAGAGGAGGGCTGGGATTAGGAAGAAGAGGAGGGCTGGGATGAGGAAGAAGAGGAGGGATGGGATGAGGAGGAAGAGGAGGGCTGGGATGAGGAGAAGAGGAGGGCTGGGATGAGGAAGAAAAGGAGGGCTGGGATGAGGAAGATGAGGAGGGCTGGGATGAGGAAGAAGAGGAGGGATGGGATGAGGAGGAAGAGGAGGGCTGGGATGAGGAGGAAGAGGAGGGATGGGATGAGATAAGAAGAGGAGGGATGGGATGAAGAAGAAGAGGAGGGCTGGGATGAGGAGGAAGAGGAGGGATGGGATGAGGAAGAAGAGGAGGGCTGGGATGAGGAAGAAGAGGAGGGCTGGGATGAGGAGGAAGAGGAGGGATGGGATGAAGAAGAAGAGGAGGGCTGGGATGAGGAGGAAGAGGAGGGATGGGATGAAGAAGAAGAGGAGGGATGGGATGAAGAAGAAGAGGAGGGCTGGGATGAGGAGGAAGAGGAGGGATGGGATGAAGAAGAAGAGGAGGGCCCGGCCTGTGTTTTATTTGTGTCCCTCTGACGCCTCAGTGAGGAGCTCCTCTCTCAAACAGAGACAATGCTCTCAGTCATTCCGGCCCTGCTCCCTCATCCCGGCCTCGGCAGGTGTTCCCAGATCAGATACAATCTGAGATACGGGCTGGAGGAAGTCCTGGGGAGTTACTAAAGACTTCCAGCGTGACAGCTCATTTAAAACAAGTGGAACTCAGATCACAGCAGCAGCAGAGAGCTCGGTCTCTTCACTGGATCCATGTGAAGGTAGTTCTTATTGAAATTGTGTTAAGTTTCCTGTGAAGCATCTCTGGACTCACTTGGAAACACCTTCTCACATAAACACTTCAATGTTTTCCTACATGAACTCAAGACGTCTGAGTGGATAAACACAGAGGGGAGGAGAGTCAACTATTTTCTATTGACACACGAGTAGCTTTTTGCTTTTATCTCTGATTAGTGCAAACCCCCATCGACTCTGCTTCATCAGATCCACACGGAGCTCTGTGCTGGTTCCAGATCAGGTACCTCAACCCTTGTTCTGCTGCAGATTAACCCGTCTCTTGAGGACACGGGACAGTAGGAGGACACACTGATGATTCCAGCTCCCTGAGCGTCGGAGGACTTTTTATTGTGTGTTTATTTCGGCTTTGTTGACTTTTATACTTTTGGCCTTGAAGGCTCCTCCCTGACGCTCGTTAACTTTGACCTTATCCCCTTCAACCCATTACTGTCATTATGATTTCAGATAAGAAACAACTTATATAATGTTTCTTACGATACTGCCCCCCCCCCACACACACAACAGAACAATTTAAGCTCAAACTATTCAATCCATCACTTCCTTTCAGTGCAGGCATGGGAGGGGTGTGTGTGTGTGTGTGTGTGTTCCATTCATGGTTCCATTTCTTTAACGTGAATACCCGTTTGCCTTTGTTCGCCTCTCTAGATAAACAACAAGGCGTGGGCCCGAGCTGCCAGTCACCGAGCTGTAGCTCCGCCTCCAGGCCGACCGGCTCAGAGTCAGACTCCACCCTCAGGACTCTGTGTGCACATGTACAGGTTTCTATACAATCACGTGATCGGGAGAATAAAAGGTTTAAGTCATGTTTGACTCAAAGTTGAATTACGGTTTGAAGCATCATAAATGGATTAAAACTTCCCCTGTAGGCGGTTTAATGATTGACTGATTAGAAAAGCCCCCGTCAATCAAAAGACCTCGAATGAAAAACTCAAAGTTGAACTAAAAGCTGCGGATGAGTTATGAGCGGAAAACAAAATCAAGTTCAGCCAAAGTTTAAATGGATAATTCACCACTATTGTGTTTCTCTTGCAAAGCCCAGAGGCTCAGAGTCGACACTTTGATGAAGTCGTAGAGTGAGAACGCTTCTGCAGGGCTGGAGCCCAATCTCTGATCAGACACCTGGTGTGGGATATCACAGGGAACAGATCCTGACCCGTATGTGGGTCGGCTGAGAACAGCTGACTTGAGCCTGCTACAGACTGCATGTATGAAAATAACCTGAATAAACAATCCACAGAATAATGGTTTCTGTTTTTAAGAACAACACACACACACACACACACATTATAAACTACGCATTCTGCCAACAAGATTTAAAGTTGTAAATATGACTAAGAATATAACGTATTAAAGTACTTAAAGATTTTATAATATAAAAATCTCACAGCAGCGAGCGTGACACCCTCACCGCCGACTGGTTGTGTGTTCAACGACAAGTTGAGACCAGACACAAGCAGGTTGTTAACGACATGTAGTCTGAGATCTTCACGTTACACAACCAGCTTCAAGAACAGAGTGTGAACTACATGTTACAGTGTTTGGATCCCATTAAACTAATAGAGGTCACTTATTAAACTTCATAATACGTCACTTTGAGTTCATTCTACATCAAAAGATGCAGCAAACCAATGGAAATGAGTGATGATTCGACTTTACTAAAGAACGGTGAGAGTGTGTGTGTGTGTGTGTGTGTGTGTGGGGGGGGGGCAGCTGCACGATCACAGAAACATCAACAACTTTGAAGCTGCTTTATGAACTGCACTGAACTAAGGTTTGGATAAGGTTATATTCAGGTTAAAGTTAAGGGGTTTTATTAGTTAAGTTGTGCAGTAAATGTGCGTCCTCTGAAGTCATGCTGACAATAGTGTGTGTGTGTGTGTGTGTGTGTGTTTGATCTCTCATCCATCCAGTATCCTCACTTACCTGTTACATAACACCGCTACACCTGCATCTTAACAATGGCAGATGTAGTGTGTTTGTTTGTGTGTGTGTGAGATTTAAAACTATTCATGCATACGATTATAACCTGGATTTATTTGCCATTGTGTTTCGTCACATGAAACATCATCACACACACACACACGAACAACGGGGTCACAACAACGACAGCAACACACAACCTCATATCCAGTGTTGCTCATGTTAACATGTGCTGACAGTTTGCACATGTGTGTGAACATTATGCACACAAACACAATTCCCCGGGGAGAGGTGAGTAAGGGAAGGGAGAGCGGCTCCCACACTGTGGACATGCAGCCGATAACACCGGTGGATCAGATGACACGCTGCAGCAGACAGACACACACACACACACACACACACTCACACACACATGTGCTCATGCAGTATGCACACACATGAATCACCTCTTTTTAACCCGTACAGGTCTCACCGGCTGCACGAGTCACATATGTTCTGTAACGTGGGAAAAACTAACGCTCTAATCGTGTCAGTGACTTTCTCTCTTTATACCCGAGCATCTTCTGCTGATGTTGTCATGCACAATAAAAACCACACAACCACTTAACCCTGCAGCTGACACACTAACAAACACACACAGGTTGTGCAGTGTAAAACTTTGCATTGACCTCATCTCTAACCGTAACCGACCATATCTTGTGTAACCATGACGACAAACCGTGATTTAACACATTCAACAGGAAACACTGCATCTAAAAGTAAAACGCTCTTAATGACCAAGTGTAAACAAGTGTGTGTCTGTGTGTCTGTGTGTCTCAGAATACTGGTTGAGCTTGTTACCTGGAACCGTGTCAGACATAATTAGTGTTTTCCTCGACACTGATCCGTCGTGACTCACTCATCGAGACCAGAGGACAGACAGACCTGAGATCAGTGAGGGGGCCGAGCTGCAGCGGCTTCATATCATTAAAAGATAAATTCAATTCCTGTCTAAAATTAATAAAGTTGATAAAACTGGTTTTCAAAGCACAGCTACGAGCAAACGACAGATATGGAATCTCTTCTGTTCTTGTGTGTTTCTCTGTTTGTCCTTCAGGGCCACCGTACACAGGGACGTACACGACCTGATGTAATGTGTTGCGTCATGTGCTGGTTGTGAACTTGACCTTTGTGACCTGTCATCCTCCCCCCCCCCTCAATCATTCAGGTCTATAAAAAACGTGCAGGGTGAAGGTGAAGAGATTCAGGAGGTCTTCATGTGTTTTAGTAAAGCTATTCTTCTCTACTTTATCTCTTGGTTTTTAGATGGTTGGTCAAGGAAATCTAACAATTCCTCTTTACGCTTTAAAAACTGAGGTATTTGGTCTTATTTTTCATTAAAAAAATAAGTTTCCAATTCACACCTGTTATTTTTAAACAACTGTCCCCTGATGTGACTCCTGCATGAGAGAAGTCCTGGAGCGAGGCAAAGTAATTTCAGGAGTCAGGACAGCTGAGCTCATCTTCCTGCACGTCGGCAGAACTTCCTGCTTTCCCACACATAAGAGACAAGCCACCGACCCACTCACACATTACTCTATTAATATATATATATATGTATATATCCCGCAGAGGGCAGATGAACATACACACAAATCACAGAAAGTCTCTCTGACGTTAGTTGTGTTCACATCCCAGCAGGACAACGGGAGGGGACACACACAGAAGGTGTGTGACTTACCCAACAGGAAACCAAAGGTTTATTTCAGTGCTGTGGTGAACCCACCCAGTCCTGCTGTGAAACGCTACGGTGGGGGGGGTGGGGTGGGGGTGGTGGGTATCTCTGTCCCTGACACACACACACACTCGTCTCATAAACTCATTAGAACGTCCATAAAAACATCAGTGGGTTCCATTTACACACAGTGTTTACAAACAGGCGTTAACCCAAGTCAATGACTGCGAGAATCACCTGACAATGTGTGTGTGTGTGTGTGTGTGTGGGGAGCGTGGCAGTCACAAGCTTTTGTTTTTATAGAATCAAAGGTTCATCAGAGTAAAAGTTATTTAATGACAAGTAGAAAGAAGAATGTATTTGGTTTAAAACTATTTGCACACATTCACACACACTGAATTCATTAGGATTCCTAGAGTTACAAAAAGAACGTGACTACAACTAATAGATATTTTGTCTATTTCACTGGTTTAACGACCTGATCAACAACTAACACAGAAGTCGTGACATCACTCTCTTCAGTACAAACTCGTCAGCCGAGTGTATTCAAAGAGGTTTATTAGTTTTTTAGAGAACAGGGTGTAAACTCTCAGTCTTTGTTTCATGTAACATCACGACAGTAGAAACAATCTAAGGAGCTGCAGTGTCTCAGTGTCTCTTTAGCTTTTGTCCACAGAGCAACAAAACCAACGATACTGAAAACTTCCCCACAGGACCTTAAATAGAAGCTGAATGGAAACTAAAAGTTTCTCTGGCAGCTCTGTGATCGCTCGACCATGTTTGATGTGACGAGTCACCGTGTGTAAAGTCAACACGCTTCCTACCTCAGATCCTGAAACCATAATAACACACTCACATGTTGTGTTTAACGGTGTGAAACATGATCTGCTTGGTGATGTGGTTTGTTCCGTTTGTTCTACTGGACCACAGCTTTCCTCTTCAGCGCCCATCGGTCGGTTAATGGGATTATTTGGTGAGTTTGATCTGGTTAATGACAGATAACGGTCCGGATGATTGATGTAGCTGCAGGTTTCGAATGGATGTTTGTTTTATAGTTTAATTGAAACTGACACTAGAAATCCCTTGATGTGTGTAGTGACACAGGCCGTTCACTGCTGTTTGTTGGTCTCAGTGCAGACGAGCACGCAGAATTATCCATGTCGCATCTTTTAAAACTAATTAGTAACTGGGTAATGAGCAGAGATAATATCTGTTCCACATGATTTAAAACACATGGGAGTAGATTCAGGTTTAGTTTTGTGTAGTGTTTTCCTGAAGCCGCCCCTCGATCAGAGCGATGCACACATTAGAATGCAGCGCAGGCGTCTGTGGTTCAGTGATGCATAAATCATCTCAAGTTATTTTTTAAAAATATAATCTAGGATAAATTAGTTTCTTCCCACTGGGTGGAGATTCAAATGAAAACACCAAACTTTGCCCTCGGGCTGTGTGGGCTCGACCGAACCAACACCACCGCCGTAACACTCAAGGAAACTTCTTCTCTTGTTGTTGTGGAGTTTAAGAGTTCACATGAAGAAGAGTGAGAGATGTGGGTGAGCAGAGCCGGCCTCATGATGGCCGCCTGCCCTCTTGTTCAGACAGTTGTGTTGGATGAAACTCAGTGTGACACTCACCTAATGAAAGCCATCCTGGAAGTATCCTGCTGCTCGGGTTCCCGTCGGCTCTGAGACGCTCTGGATGACGGAGGGTTCGAAGCCGGGATGGAGGACATCGGAGGGAGAGTAGAGGAGCGGAGCGACGGAGGAGGAAAAGAGGAGGAGGGAGAGGGGGTCTGGTGTGACGGGTTCTTTCCACTTCGCAGGAGACGGAGGGACTTGACCCGGACGCTGTGGTTACTGTGGTGACGGGCTGCCTTGCCCAGAGGTTCTGTGGCTGCTCTCTTGAAGGTTTGTTCTGCTCTGGAAACAAAACACACAAAACAGACAGATTCATAGTCAATCACAAGTAACTTTGAAAATGGTGCTTTAGTTGATGCTTTAGATTCATTAATATCAGTTTTTAGAATGAAATACTTGCAGTTACTCCTGCATTAATCTATATGTTTTTTTATAAGTGACCCTCTGGGGTCTTGATGTGGTAAAACAATGTCACTGCATCACATGATGGTTAAAGAACTGTGGAGTTGGTGTCAAGTGGTTTACGAGAGGGTGGAGACGAGGACACGCACAGTTTCATGTTCTCTCACATGAAAAACATGAATGCAATTACCTCGGTTTGTTTGTTTGTTAGTAGGAAACTACTGGACAGGTGGAGACTAAAGGAGCTCGAGGATCTGTTATAAGTCAGGGAGGAACCTGTTAGAGATCTAGATCAGGAGGAATGTGCTTCTTTATGCTGATCCAACACTGTAAATCTCAACAGGGACTTTGTACTGGAGATAGAAGCCATCAACTGACAAACTATAAAAGTGGAGAGCACATGAGGCAGGAAGGAGAGCGGGGGGGGGTTCTGAAGGACAGATGCCACAAAGCGACGTAGAACATTCCTGCTATTGTCGGACCTCTCTCTCCTCCAGTCGCTCGCTCCGTGTTTTGTCTGCTGGTTTCTTCACAAATTCAACATGTCTGATGAATAATCCTGACAAAGGCAGGTACAGTACAGACACAGACATGTCACACGGTCATGGCATAACGTCAAGGGACTGTGGTATTCAGGTGGTGTGACCCCTCGGGCTCGGTGATGGCACCCATCCCTGACCTTTGACCCTTGCAGAGAGGAGCCCACTTAACCAGCTCTGATACGATCTGCGTTCTGCACGTGATTCTGCTTTCATGTTTGCAGCTGTCGCTTCACAGACTCGGCTTCAAACCACAAAGTGAACACAAGGCATGCAGAGAAACTTCATTTACAAGATGGACAACATCTACAGATGAGAGCAAATTACAGAAGAATAAGCTCAGGGAAATCCTTTCTGTATTCATATCTGTTTATTCATATTGATAAAACATATTGCAGGTCCAGATTTGACTAAATTGAACTACACTTCCTTGGACCTTTAAGAATACAAAATGCTAAGTGTGAAGCAGAGAAGAGTAAAATAGTTCCTGAGATGAATGAGCCACAGACAGACAGATTTCTGGAATTAATTGAAATGCTGAAATATCAAACATAATTGAAAAGTGATGTTCTTCTCATCTCTGACGTGTTTCTTCCTCTCCGTCCCTCCTTCATGTTCCACCTCTCACTCAACTTGTCTGGACGATTCTCATGTTTTGTTTTATACTTGTTCAGATGAAACAACTTTTCAGCACCTGACAAAAACCTTTTGTCCAGTTCAAATCCTACGCGAGTCATTTTCCACCCAATTACAATAATCCTCCCAGTGACCCCCGGTGACCCCTGATGACCCACAGCGTGGTTAAAACAACCTAAACCACTTGACACAAAGACTTAAGAGGTGAGGAATGACAAGTATGCTCGAAACAGAGGGACGCACACGTGCACGCACACACACCGGGGGGGACGCACACACAGGGGGGGGGACGCACACACGGCTCTAACACGTCAGTGACGGCCTTTTGTTACGAGCCGTGGGCTTGTCAGAGGAAAAAAACAACATTACAATGAGAGGATTAGGAAACCATTGTGAAATTCAAAGTGCTACTGGAAAAGCAGCTGGTGTTACTGGAAAGAAACAATAACTTTCAGCTGGTTTTATAAATCTTGGGGTTTTAAATAAGAGAGGTGGATGTCACACTGAGTCCCGTATGGATTCATCTGCACTAACACACACAGACATGTACAGTTAGAACATGTCAGGTCAGTGTGGAGGGCAAACGAAGGTGAAGCAGTTCAAACAGAAAAGAACAAGTGGAGAACAACTCGTCTTTCCAACCCTCGTGTTCCCAATAGATTTAAATGATAATAAAGACAGTAAAAGAAACATGCATGATTAAATGTGTCATGGTCTTTATAATATAAATATAAAGATAAACAGATTTCCTTGAAACCCTCTGTAAGGGTGGATAGGATCTGCCTTCACTCCCGGGTCACACTGCTCTGCAGGACACACAGGTTCTTGGCACCGATGCAAAGTGAGAACTGGGTGAACACACTGACTTGGCAGAACAGTGAGGTGAGATTACGCCTCAGTTCAAACTCCTCCACTGGCCGAGCTAAATGAGTCAACAGCCTTTTATTAGTGCGTTTAAAAAAAAACATATAAACTTTGGTGTAAAGGAGGTTAAGTTTCTATCTGGCAACATATAATTACTGCAGGGGAAACCGATGTGTTTTGTTTGTGTTATTAAAATAAGCACACACAAAAAAACTTGTGCTAAAAAGGAAGGTTGGAGATTAGAATTCGATATGATGCCAACACGGGGACTGAAATATTATATTAAAAGATTGAAGAGTAACAGCAGAGCAACTGTATTTGTATTTTCTTCTGTTGCTGGTGGTAACCTGCTGCAGTTTTCATCCACAGGTCCACAGGTCGTTTCTTTACACCAGACCAACACACAGTGAGATGTAAAAAACAAACAGTGGTGAACGCAGGGTGAAGGCATGCCACGTTCTGTCTGTGAGGTTTTAACCTCTGTCCTCACCCGTCACTTCTCCCACCGGCGGCTGGATCTGTCACCGTGACGTCACCAGCACTCCCCTGCAGCGTCGGCTGGTGGGCTCGGCCCTCCTGCTGGCCCCGCCTCCTGGATCTGATCTGAGGGGGGAGGGAAAGAGGGAAGGTATAAGAGCCGGAGTCGGACCCTTCCTCAAAAAACCCTCTACACCCTCTCCTTATAGACCTCCTCTGTTTGAGAGGCTTGCTTCCACTTACCTCTAACATGCAAGTCTAATAGGAACTAACAGAAATAACCATATTTGAGAAAAAAAATGTACTATTCTTTTTGGTTCTCGTCCCATAAACTTACATGGAGTAGGCGACTCTATGAATTAAAATACAGTCAGCCCCCAGATCCAGATGATTTGGCTTCACTTTTACGGAGATGTCATGTCATCCATCTTTATTTATATATATTATTTTTTATTAAATGGTAGAGAACTCAACTTTATGAAGAAGCTACTTCCTGTGAGTTTGGGGATGTGACCACCAGGGGACCGAACATGCAGCTAAAAAGTTTACATCCCTTCACCTGTACATCTACATGTAACCAAGCTGTGCTCCTGAACCTTTTGATCCAAGTGGCTCTGTTTGACCCAAATTGGTTTGATTTATTAATTTCAATCGTAATACTATATATATAACGTTCTAACACCTGGTTTAATCCTCCTCCAGCCTTGGACGCGTCACAGCTGCTACTGAACTGGCAGCAGCAACACAAACACCTCTGCTTAACCGTTCAGAAAACCCCTGTCACCAAATCTTATTAAAACTCTCCAGTGTAATAAAGGAGATAAGCTCGGCCGTGTCAGAAGTGCTTTCTATCAGATGCTAGCTTAGCGAGCCCTGCTGCCCGGGCCGGTTCCAGCTGAAGGATTTGGCCTCTAAATGGAGCTGTTAAAACTCTGGTCGTTAGACACTCGGTTCTTTGTCCGGGGCTCTCACACACCCGGCTCTCAGCGGATTCTGATTTCTTTATTGGCTGAAGACAACCTCATACTGTTTAGGAGAGGGAGCGTTTGAGAGAGTCTCCAGATGGCAGGCAGAGCAGACCAATGATCACTGGCATCGCAGTGCAGCTGAAAGGACACGGAGTAAACAATTCCTCACTGCATAGCGTGCATTGTTTCGGTAATGAATCTGTGTGATGGGCGTTTATTTCACTGCAGCGACCACAGACACCAGCAGAGAGTGTGTATCAGCTCAAGGACAGAGACGGTTTCCAAGTGCACCTGTTCTTTTAGGATCAGTGGTGCTAATGTGAGAGGAATTTATCATAATCAGAGGTGAGGGCTGATAAATCAGTATTCTCTCATCCAGTCACCAAACAGCTGTGGAAGCTGCCACTTCTAAGGTCTCTTTAAATTCAGGCACGATGCACCATATTCTCACCCTCATAGATATCAGTTTTCTAAATATGCCTGAGTTTTAACTTGACAATTGGACAGAAATTTCTTCTCTCAATCAAAGAAAGAAGAGATCAAATCAGAAATAAGGACAAAATAAAACCCTGGTGCAGAATAGAATAACGGATTTTAGAGACAGAAATGAAATGAGGTCTCATGCTGTACAGAGAAGTACAGATTTACCTGAGTTTTTGTTAGAGAAGCTGAGGTCCGGCTCCTGAGAACCCGACCGGGTGCAGGACTACGCTGTCTGGTCTTGACCTGTGAGCTCTTCTCATCAGTCCGCTGCCGGCCCATCGGGTCGATCAGGTACCGCTGGGCCAGACGCATCACGCGGCTCAGGACGCTCTTAGCTCTGGTCACTGAGTCTACAGGGACAGAAACAACGATTCAACATCGATATTTAGTGTTTCAAAGCCCTGTAATGTACAGAATGTCAGTTCAGGTTGTTAAAAATGCAAATACTCCAACTTATTATAATCACATCCTCGATTTATGGACATCCAACCCCCTGAGCAATGCTCAATTACAAACTCCAGTGGACAACCCCGTGGTGACACTGCTGAGCGGGTTAGAGTAATAAAATAAGTTATCATTCCATTACAGGCAAACCCCGACTGAACTGCTGGTTGTGGTTGTGTACGTGTGTGTCTCGGTGCATGAATGTGTCCTTGTTATGCACAAATGAATGTTATCAGTGGCTCACCATGTTTACACAGGGGGCCGAATCTGCCTGCTTAGGCAAGCTGCGAACACAAAGACCCACTTACACAATGCACTGTGTGTGTTTGTGTGCAAGCACGTTCACGCATATACAGACGCAGAAATGTATAACACAATGTGCATGACACAAGGAGTGCACAAGATTTGAACAGTGATTTGGAATGAGAAGCGTGTGAGCGTCAACGTCCTGACAACAGGAGGGGAAACGTCTGTGTCATAGAATCACACTCGCATATTCTACCAGGAAAACTTTTGTGACTTACGAGTTACGTGGACAGCTTAGTACTTTTGTCAAAACACCACCAGCGTATATTGTAATACACTAATCTGTTGTTGGACGACTGAAAACTCAGGATATAACAACAACTTAGGCTGCTGAGGAGATTAAGATTCTTCAGCCATGCAAGCAGCTCTGTAAATATTTACTTAACCAGTGTCAGAGCATGGATTAACCAGAACCATTAATGTTTGTACAAAGTTTTATCGTGAAGAATAACTTCTGGGTAAGATTTATTATATTTATAAAGCATGAACGTAAATCCATCTACTAGTTGTCGTCTTTCTGGAAACCATAAATAATTGTGTAGAGATATTTCAGCCTGGAGCAAACCAGTGGACCGACTGAAAGACTGTCTCTGTAATCACTGGAGCCTCACTGCTAATATGGTTAAAATTACACTATGACATTGATGTTGTATTTTCTATTTTAAAGAGAACAAAGTTTACAAAAACATGTGCAGCACCAGAACGTCACCTGTGGCTAAATCTAAATGATTGTGGAAAACGTTTAAAAAGAGCCGAGAAACACTGAAAAACTAAATCATATGTCTCCTTTAAGTTATCTGATTAAAAACAGTTTAGTTAAGATATGATAAATAACTGTATAGAAACCTCATCTCAGTTTAAGTTCAGCGTGAGACAGGCTCCTGCATGCACAAGGCTCTGCCCCACATTGAACCTGCTGAATTAGTGATTTAGTGATTTAGTGGCACTGACAGCTTCCTTCCTGTGTTAGAGGCCATTCACGAGTCAGCCTGAGATACACGGACGTGAGAGGTTGTGTAGAGTAATGATGTAATCGCACACATGTAAAATAGAACGAGATACTTGTCACAATCACAAACACAAACTCACCTTTCTCTGTGGGTTTTCCTCCTCCAGACAATACTGGTGTATTCTCTTCATCCTTATCTTCTATGGTTTGGTTCGACATTGAGGACGTCTGCTTCTCACACATGTCTGGAAAAACAAACACACAAAAAACAACACTTGTTTGAAAATGTTGTTTACCGGCTTCATGACTTTTGCTGTTGCATAAGTGTAAATCTTGGTCACATCCTCGTGTCTCAGTGGAAGAAATATGAGGAATATGTATCATGTCAGGTAAAGTATGTCATATAAACGTGTTACCAGTGGCTGCAGTGATGTAGAGAAATACTAATGTATGAAAACAGAATGTGGTGAGACTATAGTTTCAATTTAAAAACAATTGAAAAGGTTGGAGCGTGATAACATTTCTAATAAAAACAGTCACTTCAGGCACAAACATAGGAAACTTGTGGTAATAGCTCGACTAGCTTTGTCCAAAGTTAACAAAAATCCACTTTACAACAGATTCTTACACACAATAACGACTCTAAACAAAAAAGAAATGTGTTTTCACAGGTTAACGTCCTATGAATTATTGTTTTGGGCCATTTGAGCTTCCTCAAGTTTAACGTTAAGTCAGAGAACAGAACAATCGTAGCACCACCTATTTGTTTTAATCCTCCAGTCCACTCCAGACGTCTAGTTGTGCAGTTTCGGCTGAGTGCGGCTGAGTGGGTCTGCTCACGTCAGAGGGCAGGGGTGATGTTGACTTGTCATTTGTTTTCCCGGGTCTATCAGTATTTAACATGAGCTCTAAGGATAAGGCTGCCAGCACCAAACAGGAAGAGGCAGTGATAAAGTGCGAGGTCTCTGTAGAGGCCTGAGTGGGGTTATCTTTGATGTTAGAACAACTCCATCTCCCAGACACCCCCCCCCCGCCATATGGCCCATGGCTTCTCTCCTCCCTCCGATCTGTCTCAATCACTGTCAGACATCGGTTAAGGAGAGGTTCCCTTCCACAGCCACATGCCAACATCAAAACACCGGCGTGTCACAGCTCGTCTCCCGCTAGCCACCCAGCGACTGACGGGATAGGAACACACGACATTAGTGCGTTCACTCAACTCAACTGCAAGTTCAGGAGGGAAGTTAAAGGAGGTTTGTCCGTACGTCCAAAGTTCAGCAAATCCATCTTCCAGACTGAGACGGGTGAAAGCCACAGAATCAACTTCTATCCCTTTCATATTATAGATTAGTTTGTTGTGTTTGTATTCTGAGGTTTAACTAATGGCCATAGTAAAGTATTGTGATACCTACATTAGAGTACACGTTGTTAAAAAAGTTTTAGAAAGTTACACAACTGAGAATCTGTTTCCACGGAGACGATATAGAGGAATATGGACCCACACAAAACAGACAGGAGCCTCGACACTGCTGAGCTCACCTGTTCAGTTTCTGTGTGACTCACAGTCGTAATGAGAAGGTCTGGATGTTTGTCTGTGTGATTTATTGCTGAAACGAGGCTTCGTGCAGGTTCAGTGTCGCTTCCCCCGTCTGGAGCTGCCAGCCAGCAGTCAGACTCTGTTCTTACACAGTCCCAGTGCTTTTTAAAAACATGATCTGGGGACACTTAATGGCACAATCTGAATCTGATTGTCTCCATTTGTTTGTTTGTCAGCAGGGTTACACACAACTTCGAGGGATGGGACACGGGCCAGTGGAATAATGGTTTTAGCGGATTTAAATGTGGTTTCATAAGGGGACTACTGGTTCCTGGAAATGCCATTCTAGTTATGTATGAAAAAACAAGTGTAGAAATCCAGTGTAATCCAACTAGAAAGGCAAATAGGGTAGAAAGGGGTTCTAGTCTCAGTCCTATCAAATATAATAATCTCCTTTATTTTGAGGCCTTGAATAAAACAAGTTATTTAAAACCCACTGTGTGCTTGTCTGGACTTAAGTTTTAATAATCCAGAAAACCAGGTTATTCCAAAGGGTTCATATACTTTTTCTTGCCAGTATTTAATCTATTTAATTACTTTTACAAAGACTAATAAATTTCTGTTCTTTGGCTCAATGAAGCAGAGTTACTCGTTCTCCTCAGCCCAGTGGCTTTCTTCAGTGCGGCAGAACAACCTGTTGTTTGTTTGCAGTCGCCAGGTAAAGGCCACGCCGCTTGTGTTACAACGGAGCAATTAAAGCTGGATCCAAGATAAATTCATTTGCAACTGTAGCTCTGATTCTGAGCCAATTTCAGTTGAATCTTAATGAGTTTGAGATGACTTAACGAACCAGTTATATTAGGTCGTTAAAGATGTTTTTGTTTTTAATTGAAAAGCAATTAAATATCACAGTACATCCCAGCTGTATTCCGAACGCCTCTCCAGGTCGTTGCCCGGCTTTGCTCTCAGGTTAAGGTTTGTGTTCTGACTGGGCCCCGAAAAACAGGGTGATTTTCCTTGTGTGAAGTCATTCTGTAAAAGATCTGCTGGGATGTTTAAGGTCACTGTCCTGGTGCATCAAGAAGTTTTTTATAGACAGCCGCCCTGACATTATCTTGTAAGAGATACGTTCAGAAACGTGGGAATTTGTTTCCCCCTGCGGCGCTGGCGAGCTGCTCAGAGCCGGAGGCGGCGGAGCAGCTCCACCTCTGGCCTGATGTTCTCATGTCGGTATGCATCCGTCTTTTAATACCAGACGGTGTTCTGCATATTCATCCTAAATGCTTCAACAATCACAAATCATCAGTTTCTAATCCTATGGTTTCTGACTGTGAATGTTTGGACGCGGACAAAATAAGAACAAGATAATGATTTGTGTGTTTGCAATTAAAGTAGGTGTGTTGTTGATTACAATGGGTTGTGTCAGCTCCTAACTGTAACCTAGATAATGATCTGATCAATTTCCAGATCTGATGATGTGTCTTGGATCATGAACCGAATGAACCGCTGACAGACACTCCGATGATTCTACCACTGTAAACAGCTGATGCCAAAATAGAGGTTTTAAACTAATGCCATAATGACACTTGCAAAATAACACACATGTGGTGTGGATACACACCCTGTTCTCTTACAATACACTAATGACTGTGTGGATGAGACCTAAATCCTACAATACACAAGAGTAATAAGAGCTTAAGCTTTAAACAGATGTAGTTGGAGGTTTACTCTAAATGGTCCAGTAGGATTTTAATGATTCACTGACTGTAGGGAACGGAACTAGGAGCGGTTTCACACCTGTGTTGTTTGGTTTGGACCTTAAGACTTTTCAGTTTAGTCCAAACCAATGATATTAACTGGTTCATTCATTTTCTCCAATCAAACAGAAAGACTGCTCACAAGCCAAGGTCAGACACAGGTCCAGCTACCGACCAATCAGAGTCAAGTACAGGTAGACTCCGCCCACGTGGGTGATGACGACAGGACGTACACATGTCAGACAAAATTCTTTAGTCCCTAAATTACAATGTGAAACCAAAACTAATCAAATGGAAACAATGGAATAGACGCTTAATTCAGTCTTTTTTTTAAACTGCCCTCTGTTCAATAACAAAGATCTGATCTGAGGACAGCTAATCAATAAACTGTGATGAACTGCAAACAGGCTCCAGCACCAGGTCCAACACGTGCTCCCTAAATACTGCCTCACTCCAGGACACAAACTGCACACCTAGCAGAGTTCAGATCAGTGTACAGGGGACCAGGGTCTGTGATTTAAGTTTTAAGTGTTGACCTGAAGTTCTGCTGTGAGTCACGAGATCCAGACACACAATCGCACACGAAAACAAATTACATCACACAAACTGATGAGGTACAGGCATCAAATTTACGGTGAAATCCCGACTGACAACACAGAGAATGTTGATGAGCTCAGCTCCGGGGTTTCTCTGTGACTCAGGGATATAATGAGAGGGTATGAATGACAGAGTGCATTTTACTGCCCACTCTCTCTCTCTCTCTCTCTCTCTCCCTCCCGCTGTCGAGCAGTTTCAGATGACTGTACTCTGCTGATTCCTCACTGTCCAGGACTTAATGCTGATGACACGCAGTCTTTTGAAGGTTGTGTTTAGGTGTGTGAGTGTGTGTGTGTGAGGCTTCTGCCGTCCTCTGGGAGTTGTCCGGGGCAGCTCACCTGTAGCAGGGGCTGAATGGGCTCTAATGTCAGGCTCAGCAGCTCCTGCATCCAGCGAGCTCACGGACGCTGCTCACTGACGCTGCTCACTGACGCTGCTCATTCACAGACGGGGGGTAAATTAAGACAGAAAATCTAAGTAATGGAAACCGAATCTCTCTTGTGGGAAGGAAAACAGAAGCAGAAGATAAATATGGAGACGAATTGAAAGATTCTACTTCTGTATAAACTGGACACCTAACACACTTACAAGAAATGTGTTTGTAACTGAAACTGAAAGTGAGACACTGTCTGTAAACCCCCAGAGGAACTGCTGGACAGTTTATAAAGAATGGAGATGAAATCCGAGCCGAACACAAAGGACGAGCCAGAAGAAGTTTACAGGAGCGAGGAGAGAAGATGTTCGGCTGCAGTTCTTGAAATTGGAAAACCCTGCGTAACATAATGACCTGCGGGCAAACCACAGTTTGGGCTGATGTCTCCATTAAGCTTCTTTCTTTTTGTAATGTAATGAAAACCACAGAAAGTCCATCGTGCTGAGCTCAGGTTCTGTGGACTGACATCAGATTGGTTTTCTCACACTGACCTCAAACAAGAGGACGGCTCTTCAGGGCGAAAAAAAACGTTAGAAACCAATGAGGGGGGTCGGGGGGCATGTAATACAGCAAATACCACCTACTTAATAACTGAGTCCCTGTGTAAACTCAAGCTATAAGAAGATTAAACATGAGGCAACATCAGGGAAAGTGTTTACAAGCGAGTGTTTACGAGTTGGGGAAGTGCAGGTAAACAAAGAAGCTCAAATTCTGGTCTGTTAAATGTTGGTACTGACCAGATGAAGGATGTTGGGGTCTGTGGTTAGTCATCAAATGTCTGTTATTATAAAGACATGCTGAGCAAACAGCCCTAGAGTCGGAAAAACACAGATCTCTACATGAAACTGCTTTGTTTAGTGTTTCTACTGGTTTTAATCATTAAGTTACAGATGTAATTTCTCATGTTTAGAGAACAGAAGCAGCTATACGGCCTAAACGTGTGATGATAGACAACGAGTTCAAGTTCATCCCCCTCCACCACATCATAGGCCATAACCTCTTGGTTGGTTCTTATCACAGAACAATAGACGGCACTGGAAGCTGGTGAAGTTGTTATTTCAGCCCACTGGTCGGGATCTTTTTCTCAACACAACACAAAGACCTGTTCAACCCTTTGCTCCTCCACTGCAGGGTACAGTACGCAGATAGGAGAAACAGGAAGAAGGTGAAAGACAGAAAGGTAGAAGGAGGCCGATACAGACACCTTTTCTCTGTAGAGACAAACTGATTATTCTACTTGTATAAACCAGTCTACTGTACTTTCTATTTTCAAACCAGTATTTCAGTATGACATATAAAGTAAATTCATTACATTGTGATTCATTCCTCTGTGCATATTACCCCATTACTGTTTTTAGACCCAACGCTATGACCTCTTCTAAGAGTGTTAGTGAACTGGAAGCTGAACAAAGGTACTTGGTTCTTATTGAGTTGAACGTAACCAGGTTTATCTGGGATGTCGGGAGGAGGCGAGGACATTTAGTCATTTTATCAAATTAACTCATTGCTAACATCAAAGATGTTCTGAGTTCAAAGCCCTCAGCAGCCGACCTCTGACTCTTCAGACTCACGGAGGTTAAATTAAAGCTTCAACAACAGGGAATAAACAGGCAGGTTGTATTTGATGTGACTGAAGGGACAACATGGTTTGCGTCGCTGAGAATTCCATGTTGGACTTTTCCTTTATTTGTTTTAGTTTCTGTCCGAATAAACATTAAAGCAACACTATGAAACTGTGACTGAGCAACGAGGAAGCAAGCCAATGGATCTAGATATTGTTTAGATCAGAAAGCCTGACCAGGGCCTGGGATTGCAAATTAGCCTCGGCAAGAAATCCTACATGCAGAACATGGGTATCAGGTTCCGTCAACATAAAGCAAAATGAAACAGCGCCCTCTGCAGCCACAGATTATGTTTGATTCTGTCGGGATTCGAGTGGTTTTCATGTAGAGAAAAAACTAGGCCCCGTACAACAACTGATTCAAATCGATGTAAATTAGCCCACATGAGCATGGAAGGGCTGACAGAAGGGTAAACTTAAGCCAACACACAGGGGAGGACGACGACAACAATAGAGAAGGATGATAGAATATGGAGGCAGAGATTATGAGTGAGAGGAAGGAGACTTCCACCGAGAGGCCGTGGTCAAGTTTGAGAGAAAAAAAAACAACTCTTAAAAAAGAGTTAATGGAAAAAGCTCTGCTTCCTCACTCATACATTTTTAACACCTCTCTATTACATGATCTTTCTAGGATATAGAGTATTTTGAGACTCTCGTTGCTAATGTTAACGGCATGAAAAAACTGCAGCAGGCTGTAAAAAGGTCAATGGCAAACAGATCAAAAAGTGGCTAATGAGGTTATAGAGCCAATTTACACAAACTAACTACTAGACATCAAATTATATTAAACAATAAATATAGTACTCAACTATTGCATTGCAACATAGATTAGGTCATAGTTTTTAAAGCCCTTTATCAACTGCATGTCCCCTGTGGTGGACCACAGAGGTGCTGAATGATGTTAACATGTCACTCTACAACTAAATGACTCTTATTGCTGTTCTTCACATTTAGTTGAACTGTTCTGGGACCATTTGAACCACAAAGTCTTTGTTGTTACACCATTTATCACTAATGGAGGAGGGACACTGCAATTTCACCTTTCAGCCCACAGCAGCTCCATCAGGGCTGGAAGCTGCTTTTAAGGTTCCTCAATTACATTTTGTGATTTAGGGCTGAAAATATCTTTCAAGGGAAAGACCTTGGAAATTAGGAAATATGTGAACTCAGAGACTTCATGATGTGCTTTCGCTGGTGTCCCTAATGTGGACAACTGAAACGCACACTGCACGGAGTTATACACTTTTTAATTTGTTAAAACCGACTGACATTCTGTAAATTTGTATTTCACTATGCAGATGATACTCTTATTTATAAGCCTTATTTTTATAACTATAAAGAACCATAGGATGAAAATGTGTCCTTGAAACCAAATGATGGAAGTCCATTAACAACCTGTTCAGTTCCTATCATAAGAATAACTCAGGGTTTCTGCAGGTTTAATAGAAAACCTATAAGACTTTAATGAATGAAATCTCAGACCCAAGTCAAGGAGTTCTGTAGAAACACTGAGACTCTTCACTTGGATTCAGTCGTTGGTTCTAACAACTTGGCCTCATGAGCATCAGACCACAAAAATCCTAAATTATCGCACATAATTATGTTAAAGAATTCAGAACAATCTTCTTCAAGCCACTTTCAAATATTCATGTCCTCGGGCAGAGCAAACACACAATTACGGTCCAAGCACCCACACTCTACATTCATCACCACAGTCTGGATCTGTTATAATACTTAGAAACCCAAAAGGAATCAACAACTCGTCTTTGGAGCCCATGGATCCTCATTAATCAAATATCAGACAGCAGCTGAATTAGCCCGATGTCTGTTTTTGTGTGTTTTACGCTCTGCATGTGTGTGTGAAACTCACAGACAGGAAAAGCTCCCCGGGGCGTGTGGTATTAATTGGTGGTGGGGAATACACACAGCAGTCAACATGTGTCTGATGACAATCAGAAGGAAACACAAAGTGAGTGCACTTGCACAAAGTTCCTTAGGTCTGTTAGTAAATCAGTGGCTTAAGGGTGAGTCGGCCACAGGGTGTGGGAGGGAGAATAGAAGAAGGAGGGAGGGAGGGAGGACTTGAGAGGGAGGAGAAGAAAACAAGAGCAGAGAAAAGAGAGAAACGGCAGCAGATTCAGAAACACATCAGTTTTGATGTTAGTTCAACTGTTAATGAGTCAAATGGGTCCAACTCGTTTGAGATTAAAGAAACAAGCAGCAATTTTATAAAATATGTTGAAAGCCAAACTATGAACGTTTATTTTAAATCTTTTTCTTAAAATTGTTACTACATATAACAAATCAATTATGTTATGGTTTAATGTCTTTTTCAAACTTTTGCTAATCAATGTTTTGAAATTCAGTGATTACTACTCTACAGGTCACTTTTGTTTTTGTTGATGGCCGAATCATTGATTCCCATTGATTTCAAACACACATGAAATAGATGCATGAACAAACTGAGGAGTCACGGTTTCATTGCCTCTACTTTTATCATATATGTATCCAGAAAGTTTCAAAGCAAAATTTCCTCCTAAATCGTTTGAACCTTTGTAAACATTATAAACCAGAACAGAACTTGAGAAAAGAGAGAAATGGAAGAACAGAGGAGCTGAATGGTGCGAGAGAGAGAGAGCAGGACGGCGATGGAAGGATGAGATATTGGAGAAGGAGAAGAGCATAATGGAAGGGAGTGGGCCTGTTCACTGCTGATCCCCACTGACCTGTGAGTTCTGACCCCTGCCACTACCCTGTCATTCAAGGCCCGCCTCCTGATGCGCCTGCAGGCCGACTGCAAGGTCAGAGTTCACCCCAAGAGGTCAAAGGTCCAGCCAGGACTCCAGGGCCAGGGCTACATGATGTTGGGCTACGAGCACTAAGTAACACATAATGCATGACAGGGTCGGTGAACTGCTGACATCATCACAGAGGGATTTAAAGAAAAGAGAAGAAGAGAAGGAGATAAGGCCTGAGGGATAAATAGAGGGAACTAAAACAACCATATTCTCTCTATCCAGCAATTACAGCTGATAAACTAAGTCCTAACTTTTTAATATCAATAGTATTACACAACTACAAAAGCCCCACAGTCATAATGGATGTGAGTGATAACGAATGTTACCTGTAAAATAATAAAAGAAAGTCATAAAAGAACTTGACTTCTAGAAACCCCGACTGCAGGAAGTAAATTGTTTAATATCAAAAGGGACGAGGCAGATTTCAGAATATGCTAATAAGCACAACGTGAACAAATTGTGCCCCAGATTTGAAATGGAGGAAAACATAATTAAGAAAAAATCCTTTTAATTATTTAGATCACACCTCCCTCAAGTTTCAGTGCTGATTTCTGGGTCAGAATATAAACAAAGATGCTTAAATGACAAGAACACAAACACACACACATGCACACATTTCTCCTCTTGGCAGTTATATAGCAACACATAGAATCCAGGTTAACCTCAGGGGCTCCACAGGGTGTTAGAGAAACAGGGCAAAATGGAGAGAGGGTAGTGGTGGAAAACACTCACACCCACATACAGACACACACATACAGACACACACACACAGAAAAGCCTTCAGGATCAAACCCTGGAGGAATGCTAGGTAGGATCTGAGCCAACAGTGTTTCCTTTCTTTTCTTCCTATCGTCTCATCTCCTCTTCCACCTTCAGCTTCTCATACAATTATGTAACTTGGTTTTTATACAAACTGCAAATAATTAATTCATCTCCTAATTTCATCTAATTAAGACCATGTGCAAACAAGCACAGCATCTCTAATGAGCTGGTGTGTGTGTGTGTGTCTGTGTGTGTCATTATTCTCCTGCTATGTTCCCGCTCCCCTCCCTCAATTAGTCTGGACGACCGAGAGGAGTCGATTCTGTACTTCTAGTATTTCACATCATTGAGCTCACGGTGGAAACACTCAGCTTCAGAAAGAGTTTCTCTCTCTTGCCTTGAGCGACGCCTCACCACTGTTTTACTTTGAGTTCCTCAAACTCCATGGCTGGGTCTTGTGTTGACCTGAATTGTATGTGAATTACCCAGATGTGTAGTGAAGACACAAATCTGACTTCAACTATAATAATTGCAGGGAAAACGCACTTTTACAGGTTATTTGTCAAACTCGTAGATTTCTGATTTGCCCTTTTACTTGCACGATTGTCCTTGGCCATTTTACTCCAGGTCAGCATAGTGTAATGTGCAAAGGTTATGTCTTTGTGTCTATCTGAAATTGAAATGAAAGCAGAACACCAAGTCACTGAGTTGTTATTCTGTGCCTGATCTCAGTAGCATGAGGTCAGGTAGAAGGGAAATAGTGTTGCCGTTGTTTTCAGAACAGTTTTTCAGCTTCGCTTGTTGGAATATTTCATCGACATCACAGTTCTTTCCTCATGAGGAAAGTGCTTCAGTCCCATGAGGCCGACCGGTCCCTGCAAGGTCAGTGTTTGTTTAGGAGAAAGTCCCAAATAGGTAACACTCACAACCGCAAATACACACAGACACACACACACACACATGAATATACATAAAGCTGTGCAGTGAGTCTGCTGGAGCCAGATAACAGATGGACAGTGAGGTCAAAGACGTGAGAACAAAACACTGAGGTTTAGAGAACAGACAGGAAAAGAGTTCACTGATGGGAAGAGTAAGAAAACATATCAACACAGACAAAGTGTTAAATAATCCTACTGGGACAAATCTGCCATAGACGGCTGATAAATTATATTTAAAAAGAAGTAAATATATGTATAAAAATGAGGATAACATGAGCACACGGGCAGTGAATGCTGAGTCACTTCACTACAGCTCGAGCAGCAGGTGAACAGGAAGAAAAGAGTGCTGGTGTCATGGGAGCCTGCTGAGGAGAACAGGACTCTGGCACCTGCTGCTGCACAAGAGGACAAATGGAGACCTGAGGAGGGCAGGAGAGGGAGAGGGAAAGAAGGAGAGGAGGAGGAAACGATGGAGGGCAGGAAAGGGAGGATAGTGTAGGAGACACGGAGGACATGGAGGAGAGGAGCGTAAACAGAGGAATACAACAGGGAAATATCCTGGAAAGAAGGACAGAGGGACACTCTACCTTCGAAGCTCGTCGGCCTGACTCAGCACCACATGAGGTCACTTCCCCTCTGATGACCTGCTTCTGACAGACACCAGGGACCAAACATCCCACAACAATATCCTTCATGTCAACTTTTCCTACTGCGGCCACAGAAATACTCTTTACTCATTGTACCAGGGAAACCTGAAAGTCAAGTTGAATACATAAAACCATTTCCTAGAGAACTACACGGATCCTAATGAACAAGAATCTGTGTGCGTGCAATTTGCTGTAGATCCAAACAAAGCAGAACTAGTGGATTTAAAGCTGGGGTTGGTAATCCTAGAGAACACTAGAATCAAGAGCAGGCTACACTTTGAAAAATGCAAACCAATACATCCCAACCCCTCCAATCAGAGCCTCTGTTCAAAGCTCCGCCCCCAAAACACATGAACGTACACTAACTTCTACAATACGACTTCTCCCCCCAACTCGAGGTTTGTCTCGCAAATATATTCGCGCAAAAACACTTTACAGTATTTCCATAAGTGATATACACAATACCATGATAATTAATCTGCTCAATTTAGGTGAAGGACGATATATAATAGATGTAAAGTACGGATGTTATGACAGAACTCAAAGTAATTGGCTTCAAATGGTTTTACAGTCTTTACAGCTTGTGTCATCCCCTCGGTCTTAAAAACCGTTCAGCTGTAAACTCCGAAACGTTTTTCCTGGAACAGTCGAGGTCAGTGTTTAAGAGGCGAGGTCCTGGACTGTTGACGGGGGGGGTGAAACACACGCCACAGGATTTGTAACATCGTTGTGACCGTGTCAGAGACAGAGACAGAGAGAGGGAGGGAGGGAGAGAGAGGGAGAGAGAGAGAGAGAGAGGGAGAAAGAGACAGAGAGAGAGAGGGTACAGGAATGTGAGATTGGGTCGCAGGAGCAGGGAATGAATCAGCTCATTTCTCCTGCTGCCTTGAGGCCGAGACAGTCTGACAGGCCAGCAAATAAGGATGACTCATCCTGACTCACACACAGCCACACACACACACACACACACAGGTGCGCACACATACACAACACTGGCTGATGGATTATCCCACCATAAAACACGCTTTTGTGGCTTTTAGTTGCCCTGAAAGGAAACTTCTCATGCTCCCTCAGATTCTTCTGCCCTTTTCGCAAATACACAACTCATTCTGTCATGCTCTCATTCTCTCTCTCTGTCCGTCATGCACACACACGCACACAAGCGTTGTCACAGGTGGAGCTTCACTCCAGCTTTATGTCAGTGCATGAACATGGTTTAAGTAACCACACGTACAGGACTCTCAAAGAATTACAGCACACAACACACCCACAACCCGGGCAGGACAAGTTCATTTGTCAACACTACACATGGTTTTCCATTGGTTGGGGAAGTCTTGCCATCAAAGTGAAAGACTACCCTCTTGTATATACAGGGAAATAAAACATGTTTATGTGGACTTATATTAATTTCCTGGAACTGCAACACTCACAATCACACACACACACAAACTCTATCCCAGCTGCATTGGCAATCAAAGCAGCCCTGCAGCCATCGACCTGTGACTCATCCTTGCAGCCTTTTTTCTTTTCAGGATGCACACACACATGCACACACACACACACACACACACACACACTAGCGTACATGCACACTCATAAATGTGACAACGCACATACATGCACATCGGGTTTGCATTCCAATCCGTCTGCCTTTTGTGAAGATGAGACTCCGGTGGCGACGTGGAGGTGAAATCTGAACAATCTTCAAAAAGAGAAAAGCTCTTTTGATCAGTCCAGTTACAGTAGGCAACATATACACACACACGCACGCACGAAAGCACACGCACACGCACAAATGACAGGGTTCCTACTGACACACACACAACATCCAGCTGTGGACTTCTCTTTGATGTTATCCTTTAATTGTTTTTTACTTTTCTCTCTGCTCATGTGTTTTCACCTTATTCTTTACCTGACTCATTTCTTTTTGTGTACTTTCTTTAATCAAGCAACATAAGAGACCAACAGATTTGTTTGACTGGCTGATAAAAAATGCTCCATGTTTAGTTTACACTGTGTAATGTGATGAAGTGCCAGCTAATCCTGTTTCACTTTGTTGTTGTGATCTAATCTATAAAAATAACAGATGTATAATCCTATAAGACGTTAAATTAAGAACAAAAGACACAAATCTCTCATTCTTTCTAACAAAATTACAAACCAACAATTAACCACTTCTAAACTGGAGAACATAAGTGGAACGGGGGGGGAACAAGGGCCGATTGTTTCCTGCTCTTGTATCAAGGTTCTCAGGAACAAGATGGAGATATCGTCCCCGAGGTCCGGCCACGGTACAAGGTGACGTTAAGACCAGACAACCGAACCTTGTGTGTGTGTGTCTGTAACAGGATCTGCAATGGGTGCCACTGAGGGTTAAGTGATGTAGGCCGAACCAGGACCTGGAGTTTGAGTGACTGAGCTGTGAGTGGTCCCCAGTGTCCCTCTGCATTATGAGCTGCTTCCGAAGCAAAAGAGCCGAGTCCCCAGGTGAGGAAACGCTGGTTTCTGGGTCAGTGGTTAAGGTTAGGATAAGGGTTTGGTTTTATAGTGGTTATGGTCTCCAAAAGTGACCTATTGTGTTACAAGTGTGTGTGTGTGTGTGTGTGTGTGTTACCTGTTTTGGATCCATGGTGGCTCTCATCCAGCACCAGACTGTTCATACATTTAATCTCCCAGTCTTGGACTTCAGTATTCCACAGTGCAGGGACTAGAACTGTGTACTTGGCTCTGTGGGATTGAAGCGGTTGAGAGAGAGAGAGAGAGAGGAAAAGAAAACAGGTAATCAATCATTTAAACGATAAACCCCATTTTAAATAATCATAAAAGGAAAATACAAATACATCCAAATATAAAGAACTTGAACTGAGCAAGTAAATATTTTTAAAAGTAAAGATAAATGCAAAGATTTTATGCATAGTTTCTGTAAAATAAATGTTTTCATATCAGCAAACAAACACTGATAGCAACAGGTCTGTGAAAGGCTCATATTGTCTGATCTGTGTGAAGCTCTAGTATTGAGAGAATGCTAATTGGTTAGTATCGTGTAAAAACAAATTAAAAAAAACATGCGTCAAAAGGACGATCAAATGAAAAGCCAAAGCAGAGACTTTATAGAAACAGGCCGTGTCAGTGAGAGGTAAACAGATGACGTGTCAACCCCTCCAGCTGAATGAGGGTGTCAATGTGTCAATGAGGATAAATGAATGAATGAGAGGAGGTAAGCAGAAGGAGGGGGGGGGGCCCAGAGAGGTTTATGGGAGGTTTATTGAGAAGGAAGGGAGTAAACAAGAGGAGAAAGAGATAGAGCTGGTGGAGGGCGCTAAGAACAACTGTGTATGTGAAGGGAGTGGGGGGGGAGACGAGGAGAGACAGTCGGGACTGGGGACGGGAGATATGGACACAAAAGGAGGCACTGAGAGAAAGAGGTAAATGAGTCACTGGGGTAGTGAAGGTTGTGTGTGTGTGTGTGTGTGTGATCCTGTTTGAAAATTATGTGTTGCTGTCACGACTCGACTGTTCACACTCTCTCAGCGGAGATTAAATATATCTTCGTGGAAACAGAAAACAATTGAATTGTTTGTAAGGACTCGTTTTTTATTATTAATCTGGTTCCAATTCAAAACAAGATCAATGAATTCACTGGCATAACAGCAACACAAATATTGTGTAACAGAATTATTGTTATGCTGAAACCAAACCGGAAGACGAAAACTAGCCATCATCAAGGTCTGAAGAGTGAAAACTGATAAAGCCTTTAAATTCCTGATGCCAGTAAGTGGAGCTATGACTATGATTCATAGGCTTCAGGGTAAAATTCATATCATAAGTAATTATGATTATGTTGTATTTAAAGTGAAGTTCTCATGTGAGAGAGAGAGAACTGCATTGCATGAAGTGTGTGGACAGTAAAAACTTTATGGACGAGCAAATATCGCTGCACACAGAGCAAAACACGAAGTTGGTTGATCTCTAATATAATTATGCTAAGTGTAAAATTTGGTTCATGATGCAGCTGTGGCAGGAGAAATCTGAATATTTCGAGCCGTCGCAGTTTAGATAATTAATGTGAAACACTGACTAGTTAACAATTTAGTTCAAATCATCACAAACAGGAGGTTTAAAGATCGAATTTCATTTGAACGGATATCAGATCAGTACTATATAAACCAGTACACTGAGTTTGGGTGAACAGACCGGAGGAGTAACTGACACCAAACAAAAGAGCTGGAGGAAGAGGAGCTGATTTATGAAGAGGAGGATGAAGAAGAAGAAGTGATGGATGTTCCGATGAGGAGATGAGGAGCAGGGGAAGGAGACAGCAGATTTATCTCAGAACCAGACACAGTGAAAGTGTGTGAATCCTTCCAGGGAGTGAAGCGGCTCTGTGAATGGTGATATATGGTGTTTTGGGCGTCATTGTTACGACCTGGATCTGAGCCGACAGCTGATTGACAGCCCAGTGTCACCAGACAGTCACATGAGATGGATGAGCCTCTCAACCAATCATTGATCAGAAGGGCCTGTGCGGCTGCATGACAGCTTTCATTTATAATGTTCAACCTGAATAAAAAAAGCGGAGCTCCTTAAAGAACATTAAGAGAGGTTGACGACTCCTTCATCTCTCTCACTAATTAGTGCAGCGTCTTCTTCCAGCCACTTCTCTCTCTGACCCTCCATTCAGCTCCCTTCCCCTCTCTCACCCCACTGCCCTCTCTCTCTCCCTCAGAATCTTCCCAGAGTAAGGGGATCCCGCCCTGGGAGACAGTCGGACCACTTAGGGGTTGACTTCTGACCGGGCTTTCATAACGCTGCCAAGCAGGCAACAAGGACTTCTCAATGTGACGCGATGGCAGGCTGCCCGCTGAACACCAGAGCCCGGGCAGAATGAGACGGGCAGTGCTGCCCTGGAAGCATGAATATGCAAACAGCGGAGGAAGTGAACCCATGGATCAAAATGTGCCTTTTTCCTGTAGCACAGAAAAGCTGCTTTCAGACATGCACTGAAGTTTGGGGTATTTCCCCTGAAATGTTCCAGAGGGGCTGGATTTAAGAGCTCAACATCTGAGTCAGTTTCTCCAGACTTTTTCCCTGAGCTTCTCCCGTCAGCCCCCAAATAAAATGTCCACAAAACAGTGACCCATGCAAGAACACTGCTGGTAAATTCCCAGAAACCTCCCAGCGAACCAGTGACCAGACAGAAAACAAGATTCTTGAGCTGTTGGCGAATTTGTCAATGTGCTGTAAACAAAAACTAAAAAGTTGTTCTGCGTTTTTCAGACCAACTGGAATTCAACAGCAACGTAAAGTTCAGTTAAACTGTTTCGTATCTGTCCTCCACTAATAATAATAATAATAAAGATGTGTCCTTTGAAAAATGTTGTCAGGTGCCTAGTACAACATTTCCTTGCTGGTGATAAGTTTCTTTATCGCGGCCTGTGACAGAGTTTATGGAAACTTTATCCAGAATCTCCTCCAGATCTCCGTCCAAGGTAAACAAGCTCAGGTCCAAACAGTTTCTACACACATTAGAGTTAAGTAGCCATGGGAAGCTTATCCATTAAAACAAATATGATAAACTGGATTTTAATCATCACTGCGCACCAGTCCGTCTCACACACACACACAGGCTGTATACACAAACCCAGTGACCCTGCTGGGTTGCCATAACTACCGCTCCATGTCAACAAAACATGTCCGCCGGCATGTGACGTTTATATTGAACATGGTGAAAGAGAGACAGAGGGGTCCGCCTGAAAGCAGCGCGGGCCGCCATTCTGGAAACTAATTTAGCATAAAGGAAGTTCAATCCAAACATGTACAAAATCAACCGCGGGACAACAATGACATTCTGCGTTTCCTGGAATGCTCGGTGTCAAAACACGTCCAGCCCTGATGAGCCGATTCATATTCATGAGCCGCCTGCGGTTTCATTTAAGGGCCGAGTCTGAGGATCTCATACGTCTCGGAGAACTGCGCCTCACATTCTCCAGTGGGAACCATTGTTTTCAGTTCAATCAGGAGGGTGGTCAGCAACAATATTCAGAAAACACATTATAGCTTGTGTTGTGTTGTTTTAAATGACATGGGAACAGCTGAACACACGAGAGGATGAATATTATAGGGTCACTAAAAACCAGAATATGAAACTGTGGGCACAGATGTAGGGACGTCCATCAGAAACCAACAACCGACTGACTTATGAATTAATATGTTTTTGAAAAATATGTGGACACCGGTAGAAAGGCCGTCAGCTGAGAACTAAGGTCCTGGCACGTTAATGAGGGATGAATATTGTGATTATGCACATGAACCTGTACACAGTTCACTCCCATGTGCATCCAAGTGACTGTTTACATCAAAATGTTGTCCCATGCACACCTTCCCCTCACTCACACATCCACTGGGACCCTCAGCAGCAGTGGTAGCACCGCCCCCTCGTCGTTCTGCTCCATCAGCCGAGGCTCCAGCAGATCCATGATGGTCAGAGCGATACGGAACACAGCAGACAGGCCTGAGGACGGAGAGCTGCAGGTCTGAACATCACTGCTATCACAAACATTATCACTGTGCTGTGCGGCGATAAGACAGAGATAAGACACATTAAGTCTGTTAAATATCAACTCATTTAACAGGTGTGCTTGTACATGTGTGTACGTGTGTGTACGTGTGTGTACGTGCGAGTCGTGTGTAAATACCGTGCAGTATGATGAGATCCCAGGCAGCGAGGACAGAATCCCAGCAGGGCAGCGCGGTGAAGAGCGTGAGGAACCATGGCATCACGAAGTGGACTGATAAGACTCCCACCGACTCCTGCAGGGAGGAGAGGGAAACGAGGAGGAGGGGGAGGGGGATTTTACACACCAAACAAAGTATTCAATACTTGTTGCTCTGCCAATTTCTGTCAGTCTCCTTCACTGAACCCCTAGAAGAACTGACAAGAGCACAGCCCCAGAGGAAGAGGCACAATGGATCCATGTGATCCGTCTGTATGGAAGCTAAAGCCTCAGAGCGGGTTCACACGAGTTCTTAATGTGACACACATGCACCAAACCTGGTCTAAAATAAGTTTTACATTTTAAATAATGATGGTGTGTAACAGTCACTACTTGTAACAGTAGTAGAAACAGTAACACTTAATCATACATCTGTGTTTATATGGTCCACGTCCCATCTCCTAACAGGGACTAACAGGTATTTAAGCCTATAGTGCAGCCAGCCACCAGGGGGCAGTCCAGACACTGGGTTCACTTTTGGAAGATGTTGTGTTGTCTTTATTAAATGTCTATGGTTTGAACCTGAAGGTTTGTGTGGAGTTTACATGATCTCAGTGTGTTTGTGTTTTCTCTCGGTACTCTGACTTCCTCCCACAGTCCAAAGAGGGGGCGTCGGAGTGAATGTGTGGGTTATCGGTTTTTGTCTCGATACGTACGCCCTGTGACAGACTGGTGAACCCGTCCAGCCCCGGGTCAGACTGGCTCCAGCTCCCACTCCACTCTGAGGATAAGCTGTGTGGCTCCTGGAATGGAAGGACTCAACATGCACTCAGATCTGGAGGGGGGAGCAGAACCCTGTTTACAGCTCGCCTGCCGTCACTGTGCTGAGCAGCTCCATTACAAAGGAAACGCTGACCTCTGATCTCTAATAGGATTTCTGTAAGAGGGGGAAATTATTGTGCCGACAACAAGGCTCCGTGGCGCGGGTGTGTGATGTGTGATTGTGTGTGTGTGCTGATGTTTAGGCTCCAGAAGAGGCAGCTTTCCTCCCAGACCAACGCTAAGTATAACAAACCCTCAAAGACACTTAAGCAGCATTACTGTGGAGTTTGAACTGTGGAGAACCAGGTTGTGACGGCTTCACGAGCAGAGGAAGATATGTTGTTTTCAATAAGACGTTTAGAGAATAGAGGATTAAGACTCTACAGCAGCTCTGTGAACTTTGTTGTCACCACCTCGCAAAAAAGATATCACCAAAGTTATTATAATTCATCCTGAGGTTGATATCAAATATGCATCAATATACTTCAGTGTGGACAAGAAAACCTGACAAGCTGACTAACAAATCAGTATTTCATCAGCCCTTCACTCTTTGCTTCAGTTTATGTCTATATATATTTATGTCTCATGCTGAACACACATTTCAATAGAACATGACAGAATTATGAGGTCCAATAAAAAAACGTTTAATTGTTTCTAATAAAATTAACTTTTTGTTGGGAGAAGCAGGCAAAGACAAATATCCAGTGTCATGAAATTTGCTTTTGTTGATATACTTTTTGTTTTTACAGCTTCACTTCTGGTGAAAGGTTGTGTGTCTGCAGTGAGACTCAGTACACACAGTCAGTAGCCACACAGTGGTTACACCTCAGCAGGGACAGAGGCTTCCCAGCTGAAAGCTTGTGGTCGACAGAACAACCAGTGATTCTGCTGCTGGGGCTCGGAGCCGACAGTGAATGACAGGAGGCCCCGGTAATGACAGATACATTACAGTGGCCCCTCCTGTGCAAATGAACTACTCATCACTTGGCCATATGGCCTCAAACACAAATACACACTCGTGCACACACATTTTCTAGACAAACACATCTTCCTGCTGTATTCTCACTCTGACATTTTCAGACATTTAACTAAAAGGCAAAGTTCTGGTCCGGAGCAACGGCCTCGATCTCAGTACATGTCGATAATAAAAAGAGAAAGAAAGTTGAAATCTGATCTGAACAGAACATTGAGAGGAACTCACCAGGTGCTGAGAGAGCTTCGGCTTCCTGTGTTTCAGGAACTGGTCGAACACCTTCACCTGGTGCTGGACCCTGAAGAGCAACAAGAGCATCGTTGAGCCGTGAACATCGAAATGTACCATCGACAAATGATTATAAATAAAGGCCACCAGGATAAAGTCCACCACATACAGGTGAGAAATGCAGTTTTCAACAGACTAGCTCACAGTGTTACAGCCTAATGCACTTATGGTAGAGATATATTATCAATAATGTCTAATCATATCTGTATTAGAGCAAGGATTACAATAACCGCTCTTTACCAAATCTTTATGCAAAGGTTGTGTTGCTAGATGTCACACGGCTTTTTCTCTGGACTAGTCTGAACAAATATTTAATCAGTCATTTCCCTCTTCCTGTTTTGAACCAAAAAATAATATTTATTCGTGCCATAAAGTCTAATTTCTCTGAGTCTCTGCTGCCTGTGTAAGGTCATCATCAAGGCACAGCACCTTTATAAAACTCTAATAGCCAAATGTCCCTTTCCTTAATTCTCATTCATTAACTGTTGTGATTTTAACGTACATACCAAGTCCTTCTTACATCTCCTAGATTGTGAGTTTATAGATATGATTTCATTGTTAGATCCAGTCACACACTCTTACTTGGAGAGGCGGAGGTCAAAGAGTTCAGCCAGATATTTAGGTTTATCCAATAAGGCCGTCAGAGCCCAGAACGCCTCCTCCTCTCCCAACTGCATCAGCAGAACAGCAGCTATGTAGGACATCCCTGTAAAACACACAAACACACACACACACACACTTGATGTCCATTCATTGTGGACGACCTAACCCTTCCCTATAACCAGGACCAAAGAGAAGACGTATGGCCTCATTAGGACCTGGGTTTGTTCCCCTTGAGGACGACTGGTTCTCATAAGGTCAGGGCTTCTATCAGATGTCCCATGAGAGAACCCACACATTTTTGTGTACACACACAAAATATTTCCAAACAGGATTTTTTATACACCGTATTAAAAATGTGTACGTTACAGGACCGAACATTCATCAAAGTTTTGCAGGTGAAACTGCTGAGCAGGATGTGTAACCTCAGCGAGCTCTATAGAGCCAACTATGAATATTTAATAAACTGTGCACAAGGCAGCGCTCGGTCTGAGGCAGAGATTTAATGCTGCAGACTATAGAATATTAATGGGAAACATAAGTCAAGAAGAGAAGGGAAGTTTCATTAGAAAAGATTTTCCACTCAGTGGTTTACCACAAACAAACAAAAACATAAATACTAAAATACACAAAAAATGAAAAGTCTGTTTGAATCTTATTGTCTCTGGAGATTGTCCATATATTATTGTAAAAAAAAGTCTGACATGATGAGAAAATCTTAGAATTTTCCAAAAGATTATAGAATCGGTGATTCTTTCAATGTCAAACACATCAAATAAACTCAGATATTCCAGATTAAAAAGATACTTAACTCTCTGTATTTTGTTTTTTTGTGTGTTTTTGTTGAAAATGTAGAAGGAGACAGATTTTATTTTGCAACATAAAGCAGGAAGTTTCCTGAGGCCCTTAATATTAATAATCCTCTGCTTCCATCAAGTGGTCACATCGTGTACTGCAGCTTTCTGGAGCAAAACACTAACATGACGTCATCCGGATGATGACACTAACTACATTTACGAGTCTAGCTCAGCATTTATTTATTTTAACTGGTTTGAATGATCTTATGGAGGAGTCAGATGTACTGGCCTCATTGGACCAGTGGTGTGTGAGTCACTTACCTTGGCTGTAGCCGACCTGTGGGTTGTATTTCCCGTAGGCGATGAGGACCCTGAAGAGCTTGGCCTGACCCTCGATGGCCTCGGGACTCTCCCCCATCAGAGAGCGGTGGGTTGGGAAGGAGCGCTCTGTGAAACACATCAAATGAATAATACATACAAGTGCTCTGCCACTTTCCCCCTCAACAGAAGATCTCAAATCTGTCTCTATTAATAATGTTAAACAAACAGAGACCAGGTTTTTAAATGGAATGTGTTTAAACTCACGCAGGTCCAAGGCGATCTGTCGAAACAACGTGATGTCGTCCACAGAGTAGCCCGGCTCGGGGCAGTCGGGCTCGGGCCGGGGGTTCAAGTCCAGATCGTTCTGTGTGTCGCTGAGTGTGGCTATGGCCGACAGGATGCCGTACTCACTCACACCTAAGTCCACCAGGGGGCCCCGCACCTCTAACAAGCACTTCTGTAGGTGAGAGAGGATTTCCCTGTTAGGAACTAATCAGGATTCACAAGCTGCTGCAAAGAGAAACACAACCACTCACACTCACACATATGGACAAATCTATAATTAACGTAATCCCAGATCTGCATGTCTTTGGACTGTGGGAGGAAACTGGATCACACAGCGAAATCCCACTGGGCCATATGGTAGGAATTACATCATCATGATGTCACTATGAAGTCCAGCAAATGACATCATATAGGAAGAGCGTAGTCATGACTCATGGATTAGAGCCTCGATTTACAGCTTACTCAGATAATTGATCATTCATCATCAGATGGTTTAAATTATGTCATGATCATGTGACTATGAAATGATATTAGTGGAGTTCTGAGATCTACAGAGGGGGATTCTAGTTGGTAATTTAATTGTGGAAGTAACCGTCAACAGAAGTACTTAAAAGATATTTTTAAAGTAAAAACACAGGAGAACAACATTTAAAAAGCTGTTTTAAATGTTTTAAAAGTTAATGTTAAAAGTGTCATCTTGTTACCTGGTAGTTGAAGTCAGTGCTCTCCCTCAGAGCGTCCGTGCTGAGTAGACACCTCCACACTCGACCTCTCAGAGTCGGAGGAACGCCCATTCTGATGAATCTCTCAATCTGACAACACACAACAAGAATCCACGTGTGTTAAAAAGCAGCAGCTGCAGCAGAGTGACACATCACAGTAGATGATTAAAACATCTACTGTAGTTTATTGGAGTCTGACCTGGCTCCTGCAGATGAAGCTGGATCCGTTCCAGTAGCTGAGCAGCTCACACAGCTCCTTCACCCTCTGGGAGCTCAGCGGGGGGTAACTGAGAGAAACAACACAACATGGTGAGACGGGACTGATTCATCACAACACGAGAATCATCCAGTTCAGAGAAGAGTGATGAGCAGAGGCTGCAGCCGCTAGGAGCTGCTGATGTAACACTGGTTCTAGAAATGAGCCAGTTTTCTGTTATTGTTTGAATTTATACGTGACGATTTGGTTTCAAGTTGTCAAATTAAATAATATCTCCATATGAAATCAAAACATGTCATGTTGAGCTCTAGGTTACTTACGAAAGTCGTTTCTCACTTTGACCAAACATGGGAAACTGATGGTCACAATAATTGTTAATGGAAAGTGAAACTGTTGATTCTCTTCCTAATATCCAGTATTAAAAACCTAGAATTACACCTGCCAGCATTATTTATTACAAAATATCACTTGTGTTACTGATGGGGCTGAAAGATAAAAGGTTTTATCAATTTCACATTTCTATAATTTTTTTGTGATGGTTATATAAAACAGAATAAAAATAATAATAAATCAAATATCTACCAAAAAAAAATCTAATTTAGATCAACCATACCGAGATCAAGTGTTTGACTGTTTGTGTGTAGGTTGAGGACAATTTAATAATAATTAATTAAGATTGTTTGAGATATAATTAAGATTTATTTAATAACAAAATCAGAATAAATATAGTGACACCACTCGTGATAAAAATACAGATGATACGAGCGATAAACATCACATTATAAAAGAGATGTGTGTTAAGAAGTGAGATAGAACTGGCAATTAATTATAATATAGATATAAAAATTAGCTATTCGAGAAACACGTCACAACAAAGACACAACAAAGTGTTTACACAAATCAAAGTCAACATCCTCTTGATTAGAACTAACGTCAGCAAGGACACACAACTTAATGATGAATGAAGAGGATGATATAGAACATAGTGTGACTGAATGATTAACTCTTCTGAACTTTACACTGTATTATTAGGTTAGCAGCTGGTTAGAGCAGGTTAGTAGCAGGTTAGCAGCTAGTTAGCAGCAGGTTAGCAGCTAGTTAGCAGCTAGTTAGCAGCTGGTTAGCAGCAGGTTAGTAGCTAGTTAGCAGCTAGTTAGTAGCAGGTTAGCAGCTAGTTAGCAGCTGGTTAGCAGCTGGTTAGATCAGGTTAGTAGCTAGTTAGCAGCAGGTTAGCAGCTAGTTAGCAGCAGGTTAGCAGCAGGTTAGCTCCCCCCCCCCTCCAGGAGTTGGTCTGCCCCGCACCTGTACTCGTGACACCGGTGATGGACCTTCTGCTCCTTCCTCCTCGTCAGGTTGAAGCCGAACTCGTCGAAGCTCCGGTCCTGGTCGCTGCGCCTCCTGCTGCTGGAGCTCCTCCCGAGGACCGAGCTCCTCCTGCTGCTTCTCCTCCTCATGATTCGGACCCTGAACTTTCCTCCTCACACTTTTAGCTTCACTTTTGAATTCTCGGATTTCTGTGTACGGACAAGGCCCGCCCCTGTCCGGACGATCATTGGGTTAGCTGGTGCGCACGAAGAGAGGTGATTGGCTGAGCTTAGACTGGGACTGTCAGAATAGACCAATCAGAGAAGGGGAGAGGCTGGGGCCTGTCGCAGCAGCTGTTCAGCTCAACGGTCACACTAGACCCTCCCCTTTCACTACGTCATCATTAACTGAAAGTGGGCGGGACGAATCAGAGCCCAGGGTATTTCCATAGACTGTATAGGGTATTTCACAGGTCCATCAAAAATGATATCTATCTTTCTATCTATCTATAAAGTACATAATGAAACTTCAAGAATACTTAATAACAATACACAATAAGAGGTTATTAATATATCCATGATGTCTGTCTATGCAGATAAAGCAAAGGAATACTTGACAGCATTTAAATAGTTCGAATAAAGATGTGATATGGCATCACTTTTTCTTTTTACTTGTTAAAGAATATAATACATATATTTAATAAGTATTATATATGATCTCTTAATCATAAGATTTGTCTAAAGAGCAGAGAATACAGACGATAGATAGATAGATAGATAGATAGATAGATAGATAGATAGATAGATAGATAGATAGATAGATAGATAGATAGATAGATAGATAGATAGATAGATAGATAGATAGATAGATAGATAGATAGATAGATAGATAGATTAAATCATAAACTATATACCACATGTGACAGCACACATTTTCAATCTTTCATTTGCGTCACCTCAATGAAAAAACACACAATATTTTAGCGCATCTTTTTATTAAGGTGATACAAAGTATGAAGTCTCTGTATAAAATGCAGTTGCTTGGACACAGTCGATACCAGTGATGAAGGCAGCGTCCATTGCCAGCAAAGGATCACTAAACTGAAAACAGCAGGTTATAAACTCACGAGTAAATCTCTCTTTTTCTACAGGGAAGCTTGTAATGAGTGCAGTGATAAGTCAGGTGTTTGGTTCTGTCCTCATTCCACAGTGACCTGGTGGTTCCTGCGTGTCTCCACTCTGTAGATGGTCTGGTAGCCGTCGTCCCATGCGTACAGCTGCTTGTCCCCGGGGTGGTAGTGGATGCTGCTGTGGCTGGTGTAGCGCTTCGGGAAGAACAACACCGGACTCTCATTGCTGCGGACGCGTGGCACAGAGGAGAGGATTGGTGAGGGGGAAGGGGTTCAGATGGGAAAGAGATCACATGTTCTAGAAATATATTGCTAAAGGGGTTAGGGTTAATCCTCAGTCAGTCTCAGCTGTCAATCATGACGTTTCATCCCAGTTTTAAAGCATCAATTAACTAATTATCTCAAAAGTAACATTAACACTTGAACAAATATCAACGACCTAAGAGAACAGAAACCATCTAGATAGATAGATAGATAGATAGATAGATAGATAGATAGATAGATAGATAGATAGATAGATAGATAGATAGATAGATAGATAGATAGATAGATAGATAGATAGATAGATAGAGATAGATAGATAGATAGATAGATAGATAGATAGATAGATAGATAGATAGATAGATAGATAGATAAATAGATAGATTGAACATATATCAACGATCTAAGAGAACAGAAACCATCTTTGAGAAAGTGTAGTTTGGTTCAAGTCCCATTTGCTACCGTGATGGAGCTGGGTATATACTGCAGCCAGCCACCAGGGGGCAATAGAGATGATCTGGCCTCACTTCTAGGGACAGTCTGTGGTGTGAACCAACCTGTGGATGGTGTCGTGGATGTCGTAGAGACACTGGATGGTGGAGCGTCCCCCGTAGCGCGTGTTGTAGACGACGTAGAGCGTCCCACATATCAGGAAGGCTCCTTCAGCATCGTGACTTCTGCACTGTGTGTCCCACGTGTATTCAACTGCCAGACTCACTGTGAAAATAAGAGTTTATTATAGATCAGATTAGTTATGTACGTATATGTAGACCCGTAGGGGTGGGGGGGTGGTCTCTACCTTTATCCAGTTTGGTAATGACCAGGTTTCCTCCGTACTCAGGGTCAGCGTGGATGACCCACAGGCCGAGCTCATCCACAGCCAGGTCCAGGTAGGTGTCGGGGTTCAGACTGTAGACTGGGAGTCGACCTGCTCCTGGGAGGAGAGTGTTGTCCACCACTGTGCTGTTCGACAGGTCCACCTTCATGTGGAGGAAACCAATGGAAATAAACCAATCAAAATATACTTATCAATAACAGTTATGTTCGATATCTTTGTTGCAACAGAAGAACAAGAGTGCAAACTGGATATTCACTTTCACATGAAATCAAATATAGTTTATTGTCCCACAGGGAAATGTGTCTCGGGACAAAGTGCTACAGCAGCTGCAGAAGAGAACATCGTACAGGAAACAACAACAACAAACCACAGTACATAATGACATGTCACTGAAGACCAAGAATAATAAAGCAGAATAAAAGTGAGTTGAGTATTGCCCCTGCCCTAAAAACACTTAAAACATGATGATGGCAAGATAAAAACAAAGTGTGAAATGTGAGAGACAAACATCAACCTTCACTTTTTAGTTCAAATAACAGTTGAAAGGTGAAAAGTGCCTCAGATCACAGACAAAGATCAGTTTATTAAAATGTAGTTCGACCAAAAGAGGAGGTTTGGTTCGTTTTCAGTGTTAAAACTCTGTTTTGGAAAGTTTTCTGGATGTTTGCACTCTTCACCTCCAGTGATGTAACGCTCTCTAAATGCTGCAGTGAGACTGTGGCGCCATTCAACAAGTAAAAGCTGTGCAGAGTTTATCTTCTATACTGCATTTAATTAAATTATATATTTTTGAAAACAAACAATTTCCAATTATACTTTCTGAAGCAGTTGAATGTTCTCTGTCCCTTGAGGAGAGTGAGCTCAGTTTACTGGAACACAACTGTTGCTTTTGGCCTCATCAGCTTTCTGACCTCAACCAACACGGAGCAGCGAAGGAAACGGTTCTAAACTCAACTCCCTCGATGAGTCAGAAGCTTGAGGCGATGTGAGGTCAGGGGCCAAAGCAAAGCAAGTCGTCTCTGAGGACTGAAATCAGCATCATCATGAACTTCTCCCTGAAGCTGGAGCCCAGTACATGAACCCTCGGCCTGACAGTTAAATACCAGTTTATAGAAACACAGCACAGGCTCAGACTCCTTGTTCACTCACCTTCAGTATCTGGTTGGGTGTATCTGCCTTGTGGTAGTAGAGGAAACCATTGTAGACCACATGCCCCGTGCCCTGCCAGTAGGAGGGCAGCTTCACCACCTTGGCCGAGGAGGAGGTGGTCCTCTCACTGAAGCTCTGCAGGGAAACGTACTCCAGCAGCGTGTCGTTACGGACTCCACTGAGCAGGTAGACCTGGAGGATTCACACGTGGGACCAGCTGAGTGAGACCTGTGTCCTGTCAATTCAATGCACTGGAACTTTAAAGTACTGTTATGTGAATAGTGACCACCAGGGGGCAGCAGAGCACACTACACACCGATTTTCATGAGGCTAACACGCTAATGTACTGTTGTCGAATTAAAAATACAGCAAACATGAGGCAAAACTTGTGTTTTTGGAACACACTCATTCTTATGCCCGACTTTTGCATTTTTGCATTAACACAACTACTCGACAACCGCAGCGAGATAACTCACAACAAAAGTTGTTAAGAGAAGAAGGTCAGTGATCATCTCACTCACACTCAGCATAAACACACTTCTCTGCCTGGAGAGAGCAGCAGCTGCCGACTTTAAACATCACAGATCATAACTCCATCTTCACTGAGAGGACCAGACCTTAGCAGATTGTCCTGACGGGTCCTTGAACCAGGAGCCGTGTGTGTCTCCTGCCTTCTTCACAATCTTCAGGGACTTGATCTGACTCAGAGCCGTGCTGCAGTCTGGACACAGAGGAGACGAGAGGACGAGCAGATGGTTTCACTGAACTGTACAAAACCCTGTTTGTCTTATTTTTAACCTCTGCCAAGGAAGTTCTGTTTTCATCTGTGGTTTTGCTATTTTAGAAGGATACTACTAAGAAACGTATTTCCATGAAACTTGCTGAAAGAATGGAACAAAGAACATGAGAAAAACTACTGAAGCTCGGGGCGGGGCTCTCCCAGTTCCCCTCTAATGTTGTTACTGGTGTATGTATGAGGTCATCAATTGACTCTGCAAGGAAACACCCACAAAAACTATTCTGGGTATTTGGAACACGTCCACCAGTTTCCCCAGAGAGGGATTCCTGGATCTTTATGAATTTTGTATTTTGCATTTTCATAGGTGTAAATTGCTGCAGCTTGATGTGATTTAAGGAGTTAAGGAGGAATGAGATCCACTGAGCAACATCTTAGTTCTGACTTGGATTCTATCTGTTCATGTTTCTCCTCTTTCATTCTCTTCTGCTTCTGAAGCCTTGATCAAGAAGCTATAATCATAATCAGTTCCTCCCACTCAGCCTCCCTTCCTCCCTTCCTCCCTTCCTTCCTCCCTTCCTCCCTTCCTTCCTTCCTCCCTCCCTTCCTCCCTTCCTACCGTTCTCCACTATGATCTTTGCTTTCTTCTTCAGCTGGTCCAGCTCTGCAGCTTTGATCTGTTGCTCCAGCAGCGCCTCCTCCATCTCGATGTCGTTCTGCGTGGGCATCTTGTTTTCCAGATACTCCATCTCTCTCTCCATCCGGTCCACACGCACCGACACGCCGTCCACCTGAGTCCTCACCTCGGACCTGCAGAGGGAAACACCATTTCACTTCATAGACATTGACTGAGGTTCTTTCTTTTTATCGCATACTGACGATTCATTTCTTATTTGTTAAAAGTGTAGAGGTGATATTTTAAATGTACCTCAGGACACTGAGAGAGGACAGATAGGCCCTGACCTCAGAGGAGAGGTCGTAGGTCTTCAGGGTGACGCTCGACGTGCTTTGCTCACATTGACTCAGACGCTCCTGATTTCATCAACACATAAAAGAAGAAATCATTGATAATAAAACCTTTTTGCAAAATAAAACAACACGTTCTCCCTCTTTATTTCAGTCGTCCTGATATTAGACGTCATGTTGAAGAGCAACAGCTGCAGCGGTGGGATGTAACAAACTTTTCATGTATCTGTACTTTACTTCAGTAGAATTATTTCCAGGCACATTTCAATAGATTTGAAAGAGGAACTCCACAATGTTTCAATAAACTCTTGCATTAAGTGAAGAACAAACTTAAGGTATATTTAAAAAGCAAGTACTTTTTACTCAAGTAGGAAAGTTAACTTGTTGCTTTTACTCGAGTGCATTTGACTCTTTTTATTTGTACTTTTACTCTGTTACAATGTGAGACTCCTTCCTCCAGCACTGACCTCGATCTGAGCCAGCCTCCTCTCCAGGTACTGGATGATGAAGGCGTCCTGGGAGGAACCCTGACTCTGGACCGAACCCAGGGTCAGACACAGAGAGAGGAGGACGGGGACCAGTCGGCCTGACATCATGAATATGAAGAAGAACTCTGCACTCTGTCTGTTCTGTCAGTGATCACGAGACTTCAGCTCTCCTGTTCAAACCGTCCTCAAACAGGGACATGAATCCATTTGTCCAACTTGTGCTGATGAAGTCGATCCTGTAACTTCTCCTCCTCGTGTTTTACTCCAGTTCCAGTCGCAGCTCCAAACCTTTCTGCCTCGTTCCTCTGATCGCTCGCTGCTCCACTTGGTTTTTGGATCCAAGTGAGCCTCACCCACAATCCCTCCCAGTTCCCCTCCCAGTCCCTCCCAGACCCTCTCTCTCTCTCTCTCCCACACTCTCAGTCTCTCTGGATGTCCCTCGCCCAGCCTTCCCCTCCGTGCATCTGAGGTATGAGAGGGGAAACCAAAAGATGGGAGGGGGAGAGAGAGAGAGAGAGAGCCAGAAACAACCAAGACAGTTCAGCCTGGTTCATCCAGCGCTTTTATTTTGTAATAGTCTCCAGATGCTGCACTGACACGTCCTCACTTCTCTCACAGAGAAGAAACTGTTCAATAATTAAATGTTAAGATCTTTGTCATGAAGTTATCAGATCGAGCTAATCCAGTAGGAAAAGTTTAGTTTATTAGTTTAATAAAAAAGGTCTTATATTAAATTTCCCTTTTAAAAAAAAACATATATTAAGAAAATGTCCTTTCTATGATTTAATTTCTTTACACAAGTCACTCAACAAATAAATTATACATTAATCAATAGACATCATCATAACATAAATATTATTCAATGAGTTTATACTGTTTCATTATGCTGTTCTTCATAAATCTTCTTGAATTGAATAATATTTGAGTGATATTTTAAAGGATGTTTCAGGCACGTGAACTTATACTTAAATTATATTAACTTTTATGATCCTTGTTATTTGATAGTAACATAAACAGATCCTGCAGGTTTTCAGTTTACACATCCTTTGTTTCTCTGTTAACATGTTAGTATCTTCTCGTCTGTCTCCATCGTGTTATTCACGTGTGGACGTTCTTCTCAGTGAAGCTCCATCTGCAGCAGATCCATCTGCAGCGTCCAAAGCCCTCGACCAGATGTTGTCTGTGATAACAAAGCAGAGGAAACAGGCTCAGCAGCAAACCACACATTACCCATAATGCCAGTGGTGAAGCTTGGACAGGAATCAGTCAGAATATCAGAACCACCCTGGATCAGTTCAGACTCTGTGTGACACGTCCTGACACCTAACCTGCACTTTTCAGTCTGAAGTCACAGTAACTGTTACCTTGGGAGGTTGTGATGATATTAGATGATAACATGTCTGTTGTGTTGTTGTCTAGACTTGTGTGGGAATAAATGACCGGGCTGTGCTGTGTGATGGACTCACAATAAATCCTCTGATCTTCCTGGTCGACTCTTTGTGTAGAGTCAATGTGATGAAGAGGTTTTGTTTGTTTGTTTGTCTTGTAAATAGTTGTGTGTGTTATTTTACTTTCCGTTGTGCTTCCCTTTATGTCGTTGTGTTTTGTGGATCATGTTGTTGTTGTTGTTGTAATGTATAAATTTGAATATTGTCTTTGTGTTGTTTGTGAATTTTATCATCATGGGATAATAAAGCTCAAACTTTTCTGCTTTAAATATTCATAATGTTAGTGAACTTTTATATTAAACCACTGTTTAGCGCAATCAAATTATATATGATAATAACATCTTTATCTATGTTTCTCAAAATAAGGCTTCAAAGTGTTTCACATATAAGGAACACACAAGTAAAAATACATATGATATTTGATATAAAAACAAATAAAACCGATAAACAGTGTGAGAGAAATTTTATTCCGGACCCACATTACATTAATATAAACTAGAATTAGGTAAAATCAGGGAATTGTGTATAAACAACGTCAGAGAATTTACCAACAGACGTTTTCAGGCCTCTGCTGTTATACCAGGTTGCTACCACGAGGTGGCGTCATATCACAGTAAGCGTTCTACAACATGACATATAGACAGTCTTGTCTATAAAGCCTTACAGTAAACGCCCCCCCCCCACCACACCTCCTCTTTACCGGTGGTCTATAATTGCAGCCTCCTGCTGAATCCTCTGTGTGGGTCAGAGGTGATAATTATAAAGCATCAGAGAAAGAAGGAGCTCAGTTCACGAGCTGCTGCTGCAGGTTAGAACATTTATATATTTATTTATATTTATCACTTCAAAATAAAACAATGTCTCAGTGTGATGACAGATCACAGGTTTGATTCCCGAATGTGGAGCGTGTTGCTCAAATAGATTTCTGTTCTCTTTCTTTTACTTTTACCTTTCTGTTAATCTTTACATTTGTCATTACTTCAAAATCCCAATTGTTTTATCTGCTGTATTTTGTATTATTGTTTATAATTGTCCTCTCCGTGAAGCAATGTAACCTGTGTTTTGAAAGGAGTCGTATAAATAAAGCTATTATTATTATTTTGTTGTAAAACTCTGCTGTCCATCACAACCGGAGGAAACGTACGCAGCAGTAAAAGCAATTTTATGCGTAACAGACGAATTGAACAATCATTTCAGTGAATATAAACATTTGACTTTCATCCTCAGGTCGAGAAAATTGAACCGATTCAGTCACATAATGAAAATCTGTCCTCTGCACAACATGTTCCACTTCACAGAAGAAAAGGAGAGCGTGTCCCTGTGAGAGGACGCATGGTTCCAGGGTCACTCTCATTACAAAACATGATGACATGAATAAAATAATATTCTACATGAGAGGACTTTGAACTGTGTTTTGTGTTGTAATGAAAAGCCTTTGTTTCAGGGAGAGGGTGCAGGATAATACCTGGGAGAGGTTTGGGATTTTACATTGTTCTATGTGGTTGGATTGTTCTTAAGCACCTAACTCACACATGTGGGAACTCGCACGCACACACACACACACACACACACACAATGAGATGTCACCCAATAAAAGATTCATAACATTGTGCGGAGACCTATAAAATATCCATAGTGTCTCAGCAAGACGTCGAAGTGGGTTCACAGGACTGACAGGGGTAATCCCCAGAGCTTTGTGTGTCTGTGTGTGTGTGTGTGTGTGTTTGTGAAGGATTTTAATTGACGTATTGTGATTCTACATATGTGTGTTTGTGTATCCATGGGTGCAGGAACATTTTCCATCTACGTGCACTCGTGTATATATTTATCTGAAATGACGAGGCCAAGCTTTTACATGTGTTTGCTTCATGTCTGTGTGTGATGTTGTATGAACCCCTATCTGTGTTGTGTATGACTGCTCGTGTGTGTGTGTGTGTGTGTGTGTGTGTGGTACCAGCTTCCTGCCTCCCTCTGTCTCTTGACCTTTCTTTCCTCCGTCTCTCTGTGCGTTTGTCGGATGATGAGGTTTTAATGGAGCCGGTGGAAACAGGTTCTGAGGACGACTCTGTTCAGACTGAACCAAGAGAAGCTTCTACAGTCATGTGATCAATCAGGTGAATACTTTCATCTGGTTTTTAAAAGAAACTTTATTAAAAAGATGGATGTCAGGTGACAACGCTCTCTCTCTCTCTCTCATCTCTCTCTCTCTCCTCTCTCTCTCGCTCTCTCTCTCTCTCTCTCTCTCTGGGTCGTCCTTGACTTGACGAACTCTTCAACCCTTTTATGTTTCTTTTATTTCAAAGCAAATTATTCTCCTCAGCGTTTTAACACGTGAGGATTTTTATCATACGAGTCGTATTTAAATTAACAAATAAAAACCTTGTGAAGAAGTGGAGCAAACATAATGAGGCTGAAACTGGGTGAATCCCACAAAGAGAAAACCTCTCTGAGCCACTTGGTTCAGGAGAATCTCATCTGCTGTCGTCACGTGAGGTTTACAAAGCAAAGTGTTGTATATAGTCTGTTTATGTTCTTGTCTAAAGGGAATTCATCCGTTTCTGAAACTGCAAACAAAAGCTATTTTTAATGAACAGGGATTTTCAGAGAGACATAAAACCTTCAAACTAAACTGTGATGTAATTGACAAATCATCTAAAATATATAATGAAATGAATTCTCCGAAAAAGTGTTAATGTTTTTATACTTTCTGTTGTTGGAAACAGAACATTTTTGGCAACCTTGTAGAATTTATTAAACAGAAGCAATTTAAATGACCTCAGTCCATGGAATCGTAAGTTTGAAAATTAATAATTATCATGTTTTAGTGCATCAATTCGCACAAAAGCCTCAATTTGGCTTAAAACTCTAAATTAATCGTACGTGTAAATGGTTGTGTCTCTGTTTATTTCGGCTTCGTGATGCCCAATGTCAGCTGGGAGGGATGGATGAATGGATGAATAGATGAATGGAGGGATGAATAGATGGATGAATGGATGGTTGAATGGATGAATGCTATTCAACCACCCCCCCCCCACCACACACACACACACCACCCCCCCCACCCACACACACACACTCCTACACCTGGAAGCTGTGACAGTGGAAGTTCTTGTCAATATTGTGACAACAGGTTCGTCTTTCCATCTGGTTAGGATATCAAAATAAGAGCCTGTAAAGTGATGTTTTCTGGTAACAAGGGAGTTCCTATCACGTCCATACCTGTGAGTATCTTCTCTTTCACATGATTCCCTTCTTCAGCTCTGCCACTACACCTCTTCACTCTCTCTCTCCCTCCTTTGTTTCCTTCTCTTCAAGTGTGCGACGGTTCGGTGCAACACCTGCAGTCCACAGAGACCAGGCTCTGAAAGCACAGGAGACATCAGACCTGCATTAGCACAGGAATGTGTCAGAGGTTCATTAATATTAGAAAACATCTGCACGATGCCGTGCAGCTGAAACAGTGTCAGGTTTTTATTTTTAAATTTCAGACAATGAATAAATAAGGAACGTTGTTTTTTATCTGTGTTCTGTGGAGACGAGGCTGCGGAGAACCAACCCTGTCCTCTGTGATGAGGGACGTTGCCATAGAGATAAAGAGTGAGATGCACAGGTGACAGGTGAAGGAATGTAATGGTAACACACACACACACACACACACACACACACACACACACAGACACACACACAGACACGGTAATGCTTGACCTTTGAAGCTGGAAAACACATTGTGAGACACAGCTCCTCCTGCAGAGGGAAAGGTTTCCTCCTCACTTGAATCCAAGCTCCAGGAATTCATTACTCTCATTATGTTCCCTAATCCTCAAATAGACCAAAGCGTAGGGGTTTATTAGTGTCAGTTTTAAACCTGCCTGTTTGGAATGGGGCTTGACAACAGATGTGTATTAATATTACTGTTACGTATCACATGTATAAACTTGCACAGAGCACTTTCTTGGACCGTTAACAATACACGTGCAAAGTGTGAAGTCGATAAGATGAACCGTTCTTGAGAAAATGTTTTCCATAAACAGATTTCTGGAATTCCTGGATTTCCACAGACTTCGGCAGATGTTGGTCTGTGGAGCAGATGTGCGTCGATGTCCACTGACCACAGTGTGAAGGCTGAGTCAGCAGCGTGTCAGTGTGTGTGTGTGAACGGGTGAATATGGCTCGTAGTGTGAAACTCACTGTGAGTGCTTGTTAAGGAACTCTCCATATAAACGCAGCTCATTGAACATTTGGTTAATTGGTTTTCAGGAGCTTCCGAATCATTAAGCTGCAAGTTGAACAGAGCAGGAAACAACTGGTCATAACTTTAATGTTCCTGTGAAGGCAGCTTAGCATTTCATTTACTTTTTATTGCATCAAATAACAAATTAAAACCAAACGTAGTGGAAAAAAATACTTGAACAAACATCAGAAGGACAAGAACGACTAAAAATCACAGAAAACCACTTGTATAAAAAGTTTATTTAGTCATATTAAATACTGCAGCAAGCCACCAGGGGGCAAGCAAGACGATCGGGCTTCACTTTTGGGTGTCGTCCATCTTTATTTACAGTCTTCTGAATATCTTCAAGTATTTAAATTATACTCTGTCTTCCATACAGTCGAGCTACTTGAGCAAAGATCTATATGAAATATGTATTTATAGGATGATAAATATAATGAGTTCTGTATTCATGACGGCATGTTGCGCTCCAGCAGACCTTCACTGTGTGAGCATTATCTTAATTGGCTGCTACACACAGTCATGCACACACACACACCGGCAGCTCCCGCATGCATATCGCTCAGTGGGGGTCTGCTCCTTCATCCCAGTCTTCCCTTCACTCCCAGTAAAGTGCTGCTGCTGGTTCATCTCCGCCGTGGATACGCAGGAAGCCACACCCTGCTAATGAGCCGGCGCACTAATTCATTCAAGGACCAACAACCGCACAATCAGCAGGGAGCGCGGCTCGCTGAAGTGTGCCGAGCAACCAGGAGGAGGCGCCGGTCGCTGCCGAGCGTCTCACCGGGAGGACAGATGTTATATCAGTGAAAGAGAAGTAAAACTTATTAAATGTGATCTCTGACCTCTCATTGGTCCAGAGGGGTTAGTCTTATTCTGAAAACTCATTATGAAAGAGCACATTCCCTCCGTGCAGGGGAAAGTGAAGAAGAACATGAGACAAAAGAGCATTAGGAGCGGTGGGAGTTCCTGATCTTTACTCTTTAATGTTCTTTTATTCTAATAAAGGCTCTGATATGATATTTCACAGCCTCTGGGACTTTTATCTTCTATTTGACTACGTGTCCTGCAGTTATCTTACATCACCTTATATCAAAGAGTCACTAATCCGAGCTGTGACCTCGACGTGGAGACAACAGATCCTCTCCTGCTGCACTCTCCTCTGTCGTGTTTGAGTGCAGTTAAATATCCATCCACTCATTATCTGTGCAGCTTATCCTTGAAGGGTTGATGAAGCCGATCCCAGGATGTTGAGAGGTTTGCTCTGGACGGGCCAGCAGCTGATTGAACAGACATGTAGGGACAAACAAAACCATTCAGAGTCTACAGTTAACTTGCATGTGTTTGACCTGTGGGGGGAGGGGCTGGAGCACCTGAAGAAAACCCACCTGTCAGGGTTTTACAGGAGGTTCAGGAACCAGGGGAGTAGATGAAGCTGCTGCTGCAGGAATCATTGCACAGTCACACAGAGACAATTAGTTCTGGACTAAAACACAACTTACAGAGAGAAACCTTGTTGTGGTTGATGTAGCTGCGTGTGTAGCATGTTAACACAATGCGTTACGTGAGAGAAGCTGCTCAGAGGCTACTGGACGTTTTGATCTCATCGCTTGTCATCGACAATATCTCACTGGGAATCCTCAAAGCACAATGGAGCCGTCCATCGGAGCCTTTGTGGCTCAGAGATGAAAAGATGCATTTGTTGGCTGCGTTTGAAGAAGCTTTTGAAAAGGGGACGTAAAGTGTCTTCATATGCAGCTCGAGACACAGCTACTGGCTGAAGCTGAGATGACAGGAAGTGCAACTAGAATAACAAAAGGTAAGTACTGAATATAGGAAAACTACCGGGATGTCACAGGTCTCCATTAATGTCAGATGTTTGGGGGGAAATGGGATCTATAGACGGCATCATAGATTCAAGCCTGTGTTAATAAATAAATGTAGGAACTGTGAAAACATGTTTTGTACGTGACGGCTGCTCGTCGACTCTACATTTCTCTCCTTATACTTTTCTTTCCCCAGGTTGTGTTGGCAACTGGAGGTACACAGTCCAGAGATCTGCACTTCTTTGTTAGCAGTGGTGCTAAAGAAGCTTTTATATAACAACCGTTGAGCTCGGTGACACGGCAGCTGCTCAATGTTTCAAAAGGGCTGTGAACACAAACCTTAGTCGGTTGCTGCAGTTTCTTCACAGTGAGTCCAGGTGAGAACACGCGGCGTTTACGACCACCATGGTAGGACAACGGACATAACAAATGTAAAGAATAGAAATGTCTCAGGAAGAAAAAGAGAAGTCAAACACGTAGAGAAAACTAAAATGTCAACTAGGAAATACGACGAGATTTGACCTGATTTGTTAAAAAAACATATTTTCAAAGTTTTTTATCGACCAAAGAACTTTCTTCGTCCGCAGCTCTGTTGCCAGGCGACGGTTGAAAAGGCGTTGATGCAATGAGAAGCACAGATCATCACGGCTGAGGAAAGAAACCACAGAAAGTCATACGGTTCCTTTATTTGCTCCAGTTAATATAAACCGTGTTATCGTCCACATATCAAGCACATGTACGAGTCCAGTAAGACATGAAGGAGAAGTGAAAGACCAGCGTCTGAGAGAGAGAGAGACAGGAAGACGTCCACTGAACAGACCTGGAGATATGGTTCTATTGTATTAGGCCAGATTCAGAGCAGATGTCTTGGATCAGTCAGGGAATGGCTAATAGGAAAATCTAATACAAATCCCCCCCCTGATTACATTATGTATTCACTCCCAGCCATAAAAAAAGAAGCTTTCAATTCCTGGGGTGTGTCAGACGGAGGAGACTACGTCCGGATGAAGCTTTTCCCAGAAATGATTAATGATATTTGTAAAAGGATTCCAGCTTATTCTAATGAACGTGGCTTATTGGGTTGAGCTGCAACCGAGAGTAATGTGATTTTATTCAATGTTTTCTCCACGACTATGCAGCGGTCACTGAAAAATGCTCTTCAGAGTAACAGAAACACACACAGACACACAAACGAGCACAATACGGATAGTTTGCTCAATATCTATTGAATTGTTACGCAGCGGCTAATGTCCTGATCGGCCTTTAGCCCGAGGGGATAAAAAGAGGAATTGACGGCATTCGATCAAACCGAAGGTCACGACTGTCCGCCGCTCGGAGGATGACTCTTTATAAAAGGTAAAGTACAGTCATCAGGACAATGAGCTGGAGGCAGAAGTCTGGTTTTCCTCTGAGCACTGACGCCACTGCCTCGTGACGGGCAGCCGAAGAGATTCATATCCGACACTTGAGTCACCTGCAGGACACACAGTAAAGCCTGCTCGCCTGTAGAGGGTGAGTTTCAACGGGAAACATCGTGAGCTCCCCGGAAACGGAGATTGCTTGTCGCCTGGCAAACATCTGCAAGCTGCTTCGTTCATTTAAAATGAAAAATGAAAAATGAGAATTACGCCTTGAAGTGCACCAAACACTGTTTGAGGTTGATGTGCAGCCAAGATGGAGAGTGACGAGGGCGACAAGTGTCCGTCATTTCAAACTGGACTTGTGTCCCACTGTCACTCAAATATCAGAGTGCAAGTGCAGAGTTTGAGCTCAAGCAGCGGCTGTTTGAGAGAAGGCGTTCTAACCTCTTGGTTAGGTTCCTGAGGGTCCTGCTCTCAAACCGTAAGACAAAGCTCTTGATTAGAGAGAGGGGGGGGGGAAACTGTAATTTTCTAAAACTGCATACCATGTTATTTATTGCAGAGCCTGAATCATGCATTCACTTTTCCTTTGTCTGGTCTGTTTCCTCGAGGCTGTAACACATTCACATGGGGATGCTAACTGTGGCTCTACTGCTCTGTGGTTTAAAACTACACAACCATGTGTGTTGCATTTTGTTTGTCCTGCTTCAGCGGCTGTGCACGATGGAGATGATGGAAAAGCAACATGCCTCAGAATATTGATCCATTTAGAGCAGTGCAACAGTTTTCTACCATTTATCATGAGCTGCTGAATTAGCCTTTAATAATGCAACGCTCCAGGGCAGACCGAGGGCATTAATACGGCATGCAGCACAAAGAGGAAGGCACGTAACAACACTGTGTGTGTGTATGGTCGTTAGATCGACGTTTCACAATGAGGGACTGAGCTCAATGACTTCAGCTCGACCAAGTGGGTTCTACCGAGCTGATGCATTTATGAGACGAGTGATTCTGCTGTGCATCTCGTCCACTTATCCTTGAAAAGACCTTAAATCCACAGTTCATAGAGTAAAAGAGAGTTAATCAAGCTCTTTTAATATCGCTCACTGAAGGTCAGCAGATCCACAGGGAAGGAACTGAGCAGATCCAATCAATCCAGCTGGATTATTATGGGTTTAGCACTGAGAAAACAGTTCAGAGAGTTCAACTGGAATCTGGAAGACGCTCAGCTGCTCTCTCTCTCTTTCACAACAATCATCCCACGTTTATCCAGCCATCAAGATTCTTTAAACTAATTCACTAGTCTCCTTTTTAAATCAAGTATTTTGAAGGCCGAGCAACAAAGAATCCAACAAAGGACGAGTGGAAACTTCTCAGGACCTTGTGCAACTGAAGACATCAACAAAACAACATTATTTACAAGATTTTTTAGAAGAAACAGCTTCTATTATAATGTGGATTTGTGTCTGCTGGATGTTGCAAAGAAGAAAACCTCAGTTCCTTCAAGCGTCTTCTTAGAGAAGGTCCTCGTTCACATGATCCTGTGCAGCTACATCATAAATCTCCCATCGGCACCGACACATCTTTAAACTTCACAGTTGGCTGTGAATGAATAATGCACCAGGCTGGAGGAGAAGAGGCCTCATCCAAAATGATGATGGATCACATGTCAGGACGCTCAGGAGCATTTGGAAGGCGCCACCACCAGTTGGACAGAGATGAGTCATGATGTAAGAGTTGCATCACATCAAACTGAGCCGTCAAAAAATCCACATATTTGCAGCAACAGATTTAGAAATGGTTTCTTCTGAATTGAGAGCAGAGCCAAAGCTGAAAAGTCGCCACAAGGATCAAATCGCCCGAGTTTTCTTGAACAGCTCACAGGAATTTGTTTTGTATCGATCGGCGAGAACACAAAGAGTCGCGAGAGGCTCATTAACAGATGTTCTCTGCTCTTTCTCTCGGTGTCCGTCTCCGAGCTCGAGTCCAGGTGAGAAGAAGCTCGATGGTGTTCACGGCCTCAGGTTGTTACAGCAGAGAAAACAGATGCTCTCACACGGAGGAGAAGATAAATAAACCAGCAAGCAGCTCGGTTCACGTGAGTTCAGGAGAGAGACGCCGGCGTGCACAAGAGTGTTCGACAAGAGCATCGTGACAAACTGTTCATATTGTGTCGAGCACCTTCTGCACAAGAGTGTGTAACATTAAAGTCCTTTGATTGTTTGATACCCTTCAAATAGCAAGTCTCAGGGTTCAGTTTTCACCCCTGTCTGTGTGTGTTTGTGTACAAAATAACTCCACAACACATGTATGGATTTCCATTAACCTGTTTTCATCCCTCCAGTTCAATGGGAAAAAAAACATTGTTCAAGTGTTATTTCTTCTTACTTTCTTGTTTGTGAGGCTTGATACAAAATAAATTGCCAAGGTTAAATGTTGAAATTCTGAAATCTCACCTCCCAGATTCGTTTAAAATGTCACCGTTAGATGTGTCTGTTGATGTTTAGTGTGTCTGTGGTTAAAGGTTCCAGACTGATGGATGGTTAACCCGTCTTCTCCACACTGATCTGTCTCCATTTAAAAAACAAATTAACTCTCATGTCTCTCTCTCTCTCTCTCTCTCTCACATCCTGCTGTCAAATGCCAAACCTTCAAACACTGGCCTGTCTGTTCGAGGATCACAGACCTCGACTCTCGGCCTCGTCTCGACACTGAGTCTCTGTTCTCCTCTTCCGTCCCTCGTCAGCGTCTCCTCGTCCATTTCTCTCCTCGTCTCGGATTGTTAGATGAAATGAAGGAATCAGCAAATAAATAAGCAAATTTGGTCAAAAACAAACAAAAACAACGTGCCGTCCCTCAGAGGTCCCTGAAGAGGCTCTGACACTTTCTCCAAGTTGTGAATTGATCTGACTGGGAGGAGCTGCCCATTGATTTTCTTATTGGGAGGTGATATGAAGCAAACACACACAAACAGCTGAGATCATCTCATTTAAGTTTAGTGATTCTTTGTAATTAACATCCAGGGACATTTCAAAGGATAAGGACATGTGGATACAGAAATAGCTTTTGCTGAATTATTTATTATTTTCTGCAGATATATATGTACGCTTATAAAAAGAAAATCATGCTTTTCACTGACTGTATAAAGAAACTGAGTGGTTTTACTCCATTAGTTGATAATATACTTCAAGCTTCTTCTCTTTTTTTTTACTATTGTCAAGTTCCTTGCAAATACTCCTCAGGGGAAAGAACCAAATGCAGGTGAATCAAAATGGTTCTTTAATGGATCAACAGGGAGAATTAAACTTACATGAAGGTGAACGGAGAGGAGATCAGAAACACACAAGACCCTGAGGTAGAAATACACAACAGGACAAACTGGCAAACAGGAAGTGAACCACAGGTGGGATTGAAAACAGGTGAACTGGAAACTAAACCACAGGAAGTGAAGGGAGCTGAAGTTTTGTTGATGGACTTCAGAGGAGTGGGAATGAAAGAGGAAACTTTCTCAATATTCACTGTCACTGAAACTATGTTTAATCAAACTGCTGCTTTAAGGTAGAAACGTTGGAAAGTGTTGCTTTAAAACAGACAAAAAATACAGATCCTAGCAAATATTCATATCACAGTAACAGTTCTCCTGATTGGTCTTTAACCCCTGATGAGAGCGACCTGTGTGGAGGATGAACAGATGCCCCCCTGTTCCTCTGAGGCAGCTGGGCTGGCTCCTCGCCGCGCTGATCCTCCCTCATAATGCTAAATCAATCACACACACACACACACACACACACTGAGACCACTGTGTGAATGCTAAACCCTGATGTGCAATAAAACAGCTCTTCCCCTGAAGTGATCACTCAGGTTCTATCTTCTCATGAGCCTGATGATGTCATCCGGTCAGATCTGAAATATCAAAATGTCACTCTATCCTGGGCCCTGGGAGAAAAGGAAATGATTCAGTTTCATTAAGGCCTTCGTCATCTGGCTCCGTTCAGACCTGTGAATGAATCACACGTATGAATCTGGAGCTGACGTCATATTTCACTGACGCCTTTATCAACAGAAAACGAGGTCCAAAATCCTTGAGTGGTATTTCAATATCTGGTTGTCCTGGTTACCGTGAGTGGAGCCGAGCTCACCTCTGACCCCTGAGTGACCTGCATGAGGCTGAGACCAGTGTTACATCAGATGGGATGCTAAGTGTGAGAGGAGTTGACCTCCGACCTCCTGCTTATGCTTAAGATCAAAATACACCCTGATCGCTCCAGTGAGGTATGAAATAAACCACTTCAACCTATCACAGTCTGTATGGAGATATTTTTAAAGACGTATTCCGACTTGATATCAAATTGGAGCCAGTAGTGATCGGGGGATGAAGCTGAGGTATTGATGTCCCGCCCACACACACACTCGACCAATCCTGAGTCGATCTCATCTGTCAATCGTGACATTTCACCGTGTTCTCATCCGATCAAATAACGAATTAAAACCAAACTCATCAGAAACACTTGAACAATATATTCCACTGCCTCCGTCAGAAGCTCCTCCGCTAACACTCCACAAACCCACTGACAGACAGGTCGTTAGTAGCTCCTCCACCCGGGCTCTAATCTGACATTCATCGGTAAAGGTCAGGTTCGGTAAGCAGGGCCCTCTCAGGTGTTGGGGGGGATCTGCTCCCCCGGCAGCACCAGTACACACATTACTCATGAGATCACCTGGGGAGAGGATTCAGATCTTTGACGTGACTCATTAGACAAACAGAGAAAAATAGAAGCAAAGCCGACAGGGAGCCGCTGACATTTTGTCTGAGAGGTGGTGAAGCAGAAGAAGAAGAAGAAGAAGAAGAAGATGATTCCTCAGAGGATGTCAGGGTGATGGTGCTGATGCTGGAGGAGGGGGAGGAGGGGGTGGGGGCGGCTGATGGAGGCTGAACTTCCTGTCTGTATCTGCATCCCAGCGCATCGAGAGAGAACTGAGCGGCAGAGACGGACCTTGACTGGAGCTGCTGCCACAAGCTGGAGGCTCAGTGGAGATTCAGCAGAGGACCAGAGAGGAGAAAGGAGAAAGGAGAAAGGAGGTGGAGGAGAGGAGCCACAGCTGCTGCGCGCGGGTCCGGAGCTGATGTTTTAACGCTTTTAACAACAAGAGGATTTTATAAAAGTTCCTTCGTCTCAGCTGAAGAGTTCTTGCAGCTTCTGTAGAACTCAATCCCACTGATTCAGGCGGATTTCAGTGGTTTTCATCGCGGACGCATCGCGCGCCTCGGAGCTTTCCAGGGCTGTGACCGTGCGCCCCGGAGCTGGAGGAGGCTGTGCGCGCCTGAGTGTGTGTGTGTGTTGGATTGATTGAGTGTGTGAGTGTGTGTGTGTGTGCAGAGAGAGAGAGAGTGAGAGGTGGCGGAGGATCAGCCGGAGTGGCCGACCAGTCAGAAGGATGCTGGAGGGCAATGCCCGCAGAACGAGAGGATGAGATCTGTCGAAAGGCGCTGGAGCTGCTCTCGGACCTGTGCTCCAAGGGCGAGGTGCAGGACGACCACTGCCTGGACTTCACCTACTACTTCAGGGACCTGGCCAGACCCAGATACACGGACTCAGGTCAGACTCCAGCCTCTCGGGCTCCACTTGGTTTACACGAGCTGCTGTTTCCCAGTCAGCAGCTGCGAGGCGCAGTGTCTCCACTAGAGGGACAACTGCTTCTTTCTAAACTTTTCAAAATGAATGAAACAGAAATATGGGATTTTATAAACTCAGTCCAGTTATGTAATTTATCCTCTTACAGTGGTTAAATTGAAGGGATTTTAAGGTTATTTTTAGAGGTGGATACACACAACTAGAAACTCATAAAGCCAACATTTCTACTATTATTTCTGTCCTTTGCTTTATTTTTGTTTTTTCTAACTCAGTTTATAATAATAATAATAAACCTTATTTGTGTAGCACTTTCCTTAACAATGTTATAAAAAGCTGACAAGAAAAAGTAAAGCCAAATACAATGTGCACAAACACACATCACACTGTTTCACTATATGGTCACAATAGAGAAGTATGAACTATTCATTTCTTGCTTGGCTCCATTAGCGACCACAAAGCATTACACATCTATAGAGCAGGCAGTGTGTGTATGTGTGTGTGTAGTTGCAGCATCCAACACACACTGGACTTTGTATGTGAGAGAGAGAGAGAGAGAGAGAGAGAGAGAGAGAGAGAGAGAGAGAGAGAGAGAGAGAGAGAGAGAGAGAGAGAGACCCACCCAGTATTCCCCGCTGCTCCCAGCACTTTGCAGACCACTGATCTAGACCAGTTATTTTAAACGCCCCACTTGTCTTCGGTATTGGCAGGACACACAGAGCTCTGATCGGTCAGAAGGAGTTTGCTTCAAAGCAAATCCATCTCCTGACACAGTTTGAAACTTTAAAGTGGTTCCATCAACAGAGTGAGTTCAGAGCTGCACTCGGGTCAGAGCTTCGTCCTCAAGGCCCCACGGGCTCCTTAGATTCCAGCTTCACAGCTTCAGCCACAAAAACAATCCTTCATTTGAATTCACTAGATCTGGATTTCATGAATATCCCGGATTGTTCATCAAGATCCATGAATCATTCCCTCGGGAAATCACTGCAAATGTCAACCATCTTACAGAAAGGTCAGATTTGTTTGGCAAAATTTGATGGGTTCTTTCTTGGTTCTTGTCCAATCCAATTAATATCATAGAAATCTGTTTGATTCAAGGTTCAAGATTCAAGAGTTTTATTATCAAATTTATATCAATAGATAACAATTAAGCAGTCGCTGGCAATGAAATGCTTGAGTCACAGGCTCTCTTCTAACAATGCTCAAGAATTAAAAAAAACAATAACAAAATTTGAATAAAATAGTGTAAAAGAAGACATTATATAGTTGTATTGTAAACCTACTGACAAACACACCAAAGGGGTGAAAACAGAACCTCCTCAGCCGAGTTAACGACACATCCCCAGTTCTTCAGAGTTAATGGCCTATACTGCAGCCGGCCACTAGAGGGTGATCAGGACGCTCTGGCTTCATGTATGGGGAGCGGTTATGTTGTCCATCTTTATTTAGAGTCTATAAACAGAACAAATTATCAGTTGTCAAATTCCCAAATGAAACCGTATAAATTCTACGTGCGCGAATATCAGAAAATTATTTTCTTATTTTCTTTACGGCTGATTCCTTCTCTCTTCTGAGTTGAGATCTTCAGCCTGTGTGGTTTTGTGGTTGTTGCAGATGCTGTGCACATATATCATACAGAGCATTTAGGCTACAAGCTTATATTTGTGTGCATGCATGAAGTACAGTGTGCACATGTGTGTTTGTGAGTTTATTCCTGCCTTCCTTTATGTGTTTGTTTCCCATGTATGTTGCCTTTAAACTCATTACAATCCATCATTAAACATGTATGATGAAGTGCAAGCTACCAGACTGGTTCCCCTGAGGACCAGTGACCCACTTCCGCCAGTTACTGTTCTAAATGCACGCACACAAACCGTTTGATCAACAACAAACCAGTCGAGCGGGGGAGCTGCTCTCCGGTTCTGCAAGTCCTCGTTGTTTCACGATTTGGAGACTGATTCAAGAAGACTCCAACAAGTGGATCTCAATGAGGCTTCATCCACATTAATACACTTTACTTTATAAAACCCACCACCAGAGAAACAGAGACTTTTTGGAAAAACGCCTCCGAACCCATTTTAGTTTGAAATCTCACGAGCTGCGTTTGAAACTGGACAGAAACACACATGACTCCACAGGGGTCCTCATCTGCTTCCTGATTGGTGCTCATCAGTCCCGACTCGGCAGTTATTGTTCCACCAGCAGGCCTGAAACAGGAAGTTATTGTTTCTGCAGCTTAATGGTTGTGACTCAAAGATCAGTCGGGAACAAACTGGTTCCTGTTCACAAAGATGCGTCTCACAGTTACACAAAGAAATAAAATAAAATAAAATAAAATATTGCTCAGACTCGGGCAGGAAGGCATCAGCAGAAAACCCTCAGAGTCGAGGGATTGATTGAATACCGGAGCAAATAGGTTTCATAACACCCTTGATTGCATTTCCCAGGTATTGTTGCCAGGCAACATAACGTTATTGGATATTTGGTTTAGGAAACTTTGAGCCTCTGGTGATCCTCTCGAATGAGCCCAATAAAGTTAATGGCTCCTCTCTTCTCTTAATTTGAAATCCACCTCTCCACAGCAGCCTCCTCACACACATCTCTCTGTAGCATCTCAGTCAAAGTTGTTTCCAGGACATTATCTCCTCTTCCCCTCGGTCTCGTGCTCTGACGCCCTTTCACCCCGGCTCCTGTCTCTTATTGACCCACTGCTGACTTGGCTGTTGCAGCTTATTGAACTGTACTCAGTGTCTCAGAGGACGCACCACTCTGCTATGAAGAGTTTAATGAGCTGGCTGTGGCCCCAGGTTCCTTCTCTGGCTGCAGGAGGCTCTGGACTCGGCAGAAAACAAATAAATTGGTCACAATCATGTGCTTTTATCTGTTGAATCTTTTTAGTAATTGGTGTGTTAACCTGAGAGTCTCATCCTCCTGTGAGAGGCAGCGGTGGGGGGGTTCTCATCCGGGGCGGAGGCCAGGATGTTTATTGATGAGTCTTAAGTGCTCCTGTAAAACCAGTGGAAATGTGGGGCCTTGAAAACCTTCACCTCTCTTAATGAAGTCCAGTCCTGCTCATACTCAGGTTCATCATCTTGATCTGTGTTATTACTTCATGTTGACGTGCGCTAATGTTCACTCTCCTCCGACTGCCCAGCGCTGCAGCTCCTCTGTTCAGCCTCTGTCTCAAACCCTTGGTTTCAGCTCCTGTCTCTTTAAGGCCCGCCTCCTGATAAGCCCAGTTCTATGATTTATTATGATTGTGCTGAATTATTTTTAACCTTGGTTCACATGTTTGGACAAAAGACAAAATGTTCTGTATCTTTACAGATACATTTAAATCCAGTTCTAAAGTAATATACAAAAATCGTTAAGAGCAGATCTTTCTGCGGTTAAAGTCTTAAGTTGAGTTACAAAGTTTATGTGTGGGATGGAGATGTTTACAGTCACAGTATTTTAATTGCAGGTTAATATGTGTGTAGGTGTGTTGGATAGTAAACGTCTCAGTAAGTATCTGGTCTCTGGTCGGGCTTCGTTCTGCTCGGGGACCAGACTGAGTGTGTGATGGACCTTTAATGAACCTGCTGAGGATCCACTCATCTCCACTAATGGTTTCCACCACAGAGACGAGGCAATGATAACACGAGCAACTGGGAAACAAGCCGAGCCGACACGTCCCATAGCTGCTTCGAGTTATAGAGATTATTATCACGACGGAGAGAGAGTTAATGATAAGAAACAAAGGGGAAGTGGTGTGGCTGAAAGTGGTGCATCACTGCAGCTCAAACTATTTGAACAGAAAAGCTTGAAGGTCCGGACCAAAGAGAAGAAGTCGTGAAAGTGCCCTGTGTGTATATTTTATTAAACATATTTAGACGACATGATCCATCGTAATCTAAAATTATAAGAAGCATTTGATTACCTAATGTTATGCACTATTTCTATAATGACTTTGTTTTCTGATTTAAATGAGTCGTGATCCTGACACACATACACACACACACACCGACACTACACACACACACACTGAAAGGTTAATGAATAAATCCCCATTCCCGCTCCGAGTCCCTGACAGCAGACATGTGACTGTACGGCTCCATGTAAACCAATCACACGCTAAATTAAACATGTGGAACTCGAAGTGACATTTAAATTTCCCAGTGACAGTGACTGGCTCCGTCTCCGTTTCTCTGACGTTCAGCGATTTGGCTCCGAGGATCGTTGAGCCTCCAGCAGGTTGTTGGTTCACACGTCTCATCAAAGGCAGATTGAGACCAAATGGATGAAAGCAGCCGTCTCTGTGCTCCTGCTTCACCGTCTCTGGGTTTTAAACTTGAGGACGACTCTGTTTTCAAATCAGGAAAGATCCTCGTGCATTGTTGTAAAATGAGAGTGTGACTCTGATCCGTGGTTGTGATGCTGAAGGTGAGATGTTCTCTCTGTTGGGACCAAACCTGAAAGGCTTCTACAGTCGGTTGACATTATTGGTTAAAGCGTCTTGTGTCTTCGAGGCTCTGCTGCTTTGTTCCCACTCTTGAACCTTAAGGTCGAAGCCTGTCACCCTCAGTTACCTTCACTCAGACACCGTGTATGAAGATGGATGACACATCTCCACTTCCTCCCACCATCCAGACATGAAGCCAAAACATCCCGGATAACAGGAAGTCTGTTAAACCGAGCTCAACTTGTTTTCTTCTAAGTCCTTTGATCTAGTTTCCCTTCAAAGTAAAATCAGAATGTTAATTTTGATGCTGTAAGGCTTTATATTGATCTGCATGACAGAGGTTTTATTCAAAGTTGTGAACTCTCGTCTGAGGATTGTGTCAGTCGCTGAACAAACCTCTTAAATAGTCAACGCACAATATATGAAATCATAACAGAAGCTGAGTGGATCATTCAATATTTGATACAAAGCTTTTGTAGTAAAATTAATGCTATCTTCAGTAAGAAATATGACTAAGGTTGCTAACCTCGATACATAGGTTTATATAAAGTGCTCATTAGCCTTGGAGGTAACTTTTAATACATTTCTAACCCCTCAAGTCCTTTGAGTCATTTATTCTAAACCAGGATATTTCTTTATGTCATTGTTGTTACTGTCATATCTTTGAAATAGATCTTAAATGTTGAATGTATTTATTCAAAGTGTTTTTTCTATGGTTTAGAGAAAATACATGTAAAGAGTTCTTGATGAATCCTGGCTGATTCCTGTGGACGTGAGTGGGTTTTAGGTTTTGCAGCTCCACTCACCACTGAGACCTCAGCACTGGACAAGTTAAACCGGCACATTCACCTAACCTCAGGCAACCCCACCACAGACAATTACACCAATCAAAACCCGTCTAACCTTTTTTTTAATTATAATTGTCGCCTTCCTTCAGCGAGGAGGGAGCTCACTGATTATTGGAGCTCCTGAATCCAATTAAGTGGCAGCAGCTGCACAGGGTTTAGGCCTCAGAGCCTTGATTGCAGCTGGGAAGAGGACTTGAAACACGGAGACACCCTGTGGTCCTGTGGAAAGGGCTCTGACCAATCGCCTGGAGCCACAGGGAAGTTGAACTTATCAAAGACACAGCGACGTTGTTTTCAATAATTAAGTTTGGACTCAAATATTTATGAAAAAGCAAAACAGGGACGTTAAGAGAAATTAGTAATATCCCTGAGCTGCAGTTTCATTCAGAGACTATAGAGTTTGATTGTGGTTGTGAGATGCTCTAGTTTTTTAATAAACCCATGCATGAACTCCGTTGTAGATCAAAGCCAGAGCTCGTGGAACAGGCTGTACGCTCTGTATCTGTGGCAGCTGGGAACACTGCTCTGTTTACTGTGGTCCTCGTCTCTCCAGCTATCTCACTTCATCGCAGCTGGACGTCCGGTTCAGAGCCGGCCACAAGAGGCCTGGCTGTGTTCTACCTGCGCTGCCTCACACATCACAGAGCTGACTGTGCTCAAATGAACACAACAACAAACACATCTGACTCCTTTGGACCATTTAATCAGGCTTATAATACATCTGATTTGAGTTATTTAGACGTTTACATCACATATCATCACATTTTTCCTCTTTATCTTTTAGCTCGTTGCTTTAAACTCGAGGATTAATGATTAAAGCTGTTGAACACAATGGACCATTCAACAATTAAATATTCAGATATTTCCCTGAGAAGAAGTTTTCAGCTCCGTGTGGAACATTAAATCCTCTGCTGGGTCGGCGGGTGGAGAACGAGATGGAGGGAAACATGAAACCCTCCTGGGATTGAGCTGCAGGCCATTCTGTGACTGGAGGAGAATAGAGAAACTACACAGTGTCTCATACAACCACTGTGTCCTCACCTGGATCAACTCTGTGTGTTTGTGTGTGAGGCCCCATTAAGAGCTCTTGCATTTGTTATGGCCATTTGATTGGCTGTTAGCAGGATCACTTAAAAACTACTGAATCAATTTCCTTTAGATTTTGTGGATGGGTGGGGCATGATGCAAGAAGAAGTGGAGGATGGGGCATTAGTCTTAGCGGAGGTAAAGGTATATTTAATGTTTACATATAGCGGAGCTCAAGTCAAATTTCATTTAAAAATCACGTGAACAGGCTTAAAATGAAAATATAAATATATAAATATCAAAACCAGACAACACAAATGCAATAAAACAAACAAAATAATTGAGAATTTCAAAATTGCACAATCACAAAATCCAGTGCTGAGGACAGACGAGGTGAAACAGTTCAATGGAATAAAGTGGAGCACGTCCATTTACAATAGGTTTTAAATGTGAATTTAATAACTGATATTTTTTGTGAGCGTTGAGCGAGACAGACACAGAGAGTTCTGGAGATCACTGAGTTAGAGCTGGAAAACTAAATTAAATTTGAATGATGAAAGAAGCGCTGCTCTGAAACACAAAGTGAAACAGTCTTACTGCACATTATGGAATCATTCGTCTATAGATGAAAATATGTTAAACTGAATTTGCATAGTTTTCATGTGTTTTCATTTAGTTACACAATCCATCGCAGCAAGTTGTCATGTGAACGTGCGTCCTGCAGATTCAGAGCTGAGACTGGAAAATGATTTTCTTTTGAACTGAAGATCTGAGCTCTAATGGCGTCCATAAATTAGCTCATGTCAAACTGGCCGATGAGCACCAGTCTCCTCCGTCCCATTAAGAGCTCCTCTCAGCTCGAGTAGCAGGAAAGAGGAACAACAAACACTTTAAAAGGAAAGCACTGCTCCAACCACAGTTAAATGGAATATAAATATGACATCTGACAGTTGATTAGCATTTAGACACTTTAAAAACTATAATTTGGGACGGTGTGACGAGGGGGGGGGGTGACGCATTGTGGACATCATGTCAGTGTTTCTGTGAAGTTGGACTCTGCAGTTTACAATCTACTGAACCAGGACAAGTGCAAACGTTCCTCCTCTGTGATGAGTCTGATGGAGAACGACTGGCGTGAGACACAAAGAGAAGTGAAGGAGGAAGCAGTGATGGAGAAGAGAGCACGGTCGTCTCTCCGGATCTTCCCGTCCAGAGCATCATGTGACCTCAGCAGACGAGCAGAGCTTTTAGTTGACTTTGTTAAAAGGCTGCTTCACTAGAGAGCAGGATCCTGACGAGGGCTAAACGACAGACAACAACCTGCTCTTTACCCAGAATCCTCTGCTAATGGATCAGCACCGTGTCTGTACATCATCTCTCATGGTCCTGGATGAACCTGGTTTAGACAGTTTAGCTTAATGATGTGAATTTTACACTGGTAGTTACTTGTTTTCGCTGTTTTCAACCTATAGAAAGAGTCTTTGGTCATTGTTTAAAAACGTCATATGAATAAAAAGCATCATTGTATGTATATTATTAATTTTGTATAAATGGAGGAGGTGGAGATGCATCGACCATTTTTATATATGACACTGATTTAAGGAGAGTGAGAGCAACCAGAGAGCAACCAGCTGTAGAGAATTTATAAATACATTTTCATCTGCACTTTACATCCATCCATGTCTCTTAATAGCAAGTATATACTTACAAAGCACATTATTAGGAACATCATACTTATACTGGGTGAGCGTCAGAGAATCCATGAGAACTAGATTCTTGTATTTATCTTCTTCCTACAATGACAAATACTTTTTTATTTTCTTATCTGTTTATCTGTTCTCCCTGAGGAATCTGGTTTGTCCAGCTCCTCTGATGAAGCTCTGTTCACTGACTGTCTCCTCCTGCTCCTTCTCTAGATGTGTCGGTGAGTCTGTTGTCTCTGCTCGTCACCACCTGTGGTCTGGCACTCTTCAGCGTCTCCCTCTTCGTGTCATGGAAGCTGTTCTGGGGGCCACTGAGTGGCCGTTTCCTCCCGGATATCCTCAAGGGGGCGCACTTCCTGGGAGGAGACCAGCAGCCTGTGCTCACAGAGGTAAGAAGAAGAAGTTCACATCACAATATATTCAAATTAAGGTGTTTTAGTGCTTTAGGGTTGAGGAATGATGAGGGCATCACAAGCCACAAAGCTTCTTCAATTTCTCCTGTCCACCAAACCACCCAAACTTAGAGTTTTCATTTCTACATTCACTGATGCTGTGCAGGTGGACGGGGAGGAGAGGGAGTACAGCGAGGAATGCTGTATGAAGGAGTCTTCGGGGATTCCCTCGGGCGTGTCTGTGCCGGGGTCGGGCCTGAAGATCAGCCACACATCGCCCGACATCCCGCTGGAGACCCAGACCAAGGTGGAGAGAAACCAGCTCCACACTCTGGCGAGGGACAGGGTCCAGAGACAGATAACTGAGCCTACCTCGTCTGTACGGTTAGCACACATCAATCCCTGAAGCTATTGTTCAACCTTTCGGTGGTCGCAGGTTAAACACAGATGGACACACAGAACAAAGAACAAGACTAAGAAGGTTCTTAATGATTTCATGTTTTCATTTTATCCCTTGTTACAGGCACAACTCCATCCGTCGGCAGATGAACTTGTCCAACCCGGACTTCAACCCTGCTCAGTTCCAGCGCCAGGAGTCTCTGTCTGGTTTGGGCCGAATCAAACCAGAACTCTACAAGCAGCGTTCGGTGGATGCTGAAGACGGGCGTCACCCCGGCGCCTGCGGGCTGATCCATTTCATCCTGAAGTTTGACTTCGACCTGGAGCAGCTGATCGTGAAGATCCACAGGGCACAGAACCTTCCTGCCAAGGACTTCTCAGGGACCTCCGATCCTTATGTCAAGATCTACCTGCTGCCTGACCGCAAAACCAAGCACCAGACCAAGGTGCACCGCAAGACTCTCAACCCGGTGTTCGACGAGGTGTTCCTCTTTCCCGTGGCGTACACGGAGCTGCCGAGCCGGAAGCTGCATTTCAGCGTTTACGACTTTGACAGGTTCTCACGCCACGATTTGATTGGCCAAGTGGTGGTGGACAACTTCCTGGAGCTTGCCGACTTTCCCCGGGAGACTAAACTGTGCCGAGACATACAATACGTAACCTCGGTGAGATATCTCCTTTTATCAATGTCTTTCTATTCTGTAACTGTCTTTCTCCTCTAACTGATATTGACAATGTCACAGGTTTGCGTAGCCTCTCTCCTGTCGGAAACATTTGCAGGTCGACGAGGGCAAAAGTATCTTCACCGGCCCCAAATCCCATGTCCCTTCTCCAGTCGAGCCAAATACTGTTCAAACATCACAAAGAGTAAAGAAACCATGTTCCAGCAGCCGAGGGACGGAGACGTTTCAATTGACTTGTATCATTTCCCCTCCGAGTGGAACTCATCTGTGGTTTCGAGAAGCAGAGACATAGAAATATACTTAGACGTAGTTAATGTTTAATGGAAGCAGGAGGAAACACTGGGGGGAAGTGACCCAGATCCACACTGACATAAGACTGGGGATGGATTGCCAGAGATACAGCGACATTGTCTGTATTTCATTATTCACTTGGTACAATGAGAAACTCGGTGAGAGAGTTTGAACCTCGTGCCAGAGGAAACCTCCTGGTTTCACTGTCGTGCTGAGTGAGGACCTCAGGCTGGTGTGACTGGTGTGATGTGTGGTGTGGCTGGCACAGAAACTTGTGTTTTTATGGTTCTTGAGCAAACAAGAGAGAACAAAGTCAGTGTTTCATACCATGGGTGTGAAATTCTACCTACGCAAAGAAGGTTGTGTTTTCACCACTGTCTGTTTGTTTGTTGGTTGGTTGGTTGGTGTGTGTTTGTTGGTTAGAAGGATTAGGCAAAAACAACTGAAACGATTTCAAAGAAACTTGGTGAATTCAGTAAACTTTCGTGCAGATCCGAATCAGGGAATTCAATTTCACTATCTTTAATATTGTTAGATACGACTTTGTTTCGGGCACTTTTCAACATATTCACAATGTTCCCAAGGAATAAGTCATATATGAAAACAATCAAGCACATCTATGGAACTCATATCTATAGTTATGCTCTGGAAGTGTTGACCAATAAGGGCAGACTGTGGCTTTAAAGAGACAGAAGCGAAGGAGATGTGTTTCAGTCAGAGGCTGAACAGAAGAGCTGCAGCAATGGACAGGATGAGAAAAAACTATTTTGGACTTTTGGAGCAGATTTGATTAAGTTGTGAGATTGATCGTTAGCCAGATGTTCCGTGTGAGTGCTCCTCTGGTTTTAATGCGACCAATCAGTGCATCTATCAGTTAATCTGCTGTTAAACCCATAAAGAACCAGAGAGTGTTTCAGGAAGTTGCCTCTGCTCAGCCTGATCTTCTTACCACAGGTCTTTGAAAGTTGAATCCACGAACCTGCTGCTCCTCGTACAGTGAGTGAGTTCAAAGCCAGAAAACCATCATTAGCTTCGTCAGCACCAAACCGGCTCCGACCAGATCATTAAGTACTGAAGTGCAAGGACCCAGTGGGATAAAGCACACACACAAACACACAAACACACACACACACACTAATCATGTCGGTGCACAAATGTTGTTTTAACACCTTCCCGACTCTAAAAGCATCTCAGCTGCAGAAGGTCAGTAGAAATGGGTTAGCAGCTCCTCTGAGGCGTCCGACTCGTGAACTGTAGCTGCCGCGTCTCCTCCGAGGCCGACGAGTCCACTTTCTTAATATAATCTGCTTTTAATCATTTATTTACCCGACATGGACGGTAATTAACAATGCAAACGACATCTTAGATCCAGGAGATAATGTGTTTACCTCCAGCAGCTTGGAAACGTTTCTCTGTCAGAGCAAAACACTATCAACGGTTCTCTCCTGCAGTTTGAATACAAAACATTTTATCAGAATTTTTTTAAATAAACAATAGATTAGGTCTGTATCTGCAATTCTCAGATTATTATAATGTTTGGGAATTGCTCGAATGTGATATTGACCCTTGGAGCTGATCGTGTGCTGTTCACGTTCTCCATCCTGATCGGTGCATGTGTAAATATCTGTGTTTAACCTTTGTGAGGTAGTTCTGAAGAAATGTGAAGTTTCCACCTCCTCTCGCTCGGTCCTCCTGTCACCAGCAGAACTAGGTCACCTCTCCTGGGATCAGAAGGACGAACCCAGCGCCGGTCCAGTCTCAGGCCGTGTGCATTAATCATGGCTCCTGGCACAGAAGGAGCCTCTCGCCGTCCTGCCCACATGTACCAGACTTTAATGTATATTTCTGAGCTGCTGCTTATGGAAAAGTAAATGAGCTTCATCCTGCAGAGTGGACATTATAAAGTCAGCTGTGAGAGAACTGACACAGTGTGTGAGGCTGCTACTGTAAACTTAATGAGACAAGCTGATTAGTGTTTACACTTATAGAACAGGAGCATCTCTTTTGTGTGTTTTAATCAACTCCAACCTGAAGTTTGATAAGAGTCTGATTGGATTTGTGTTGAAGTTACTGTTGATCACACATAAAGAATAAGCTGACTTGGCTTTGCAGTCCCATAATGCTTAAAACTATGAATTTAAAATCCTTGTCTGCCAAGAAGGAACCTGTTAAATGCTGGTGTGGATCCAGATAGAAACGTATTTTAGATTTATATATTAGAGTATTTGGGCCTTGGTGGAGGTACGTTCTCTCTCCTGAGTGCAATTCCACTTTGAAATATGTTTTCTTAAACGTCTCTTTATAGACGTTCGCCTCAACAGGTCAGGACACATCAATCTGACACGACCCCCCCCCTCCCCCTCCCCTAATTGCATCGCTTCCCATGATGTTCCTGCCAGTAAATTGAATATCTCGCTCCTCTCACGCTGCAGCTCGGTGCCGATTAGTGTATTGAGCCGCTGTGAAGTATCAGGAGACCGGCCAGCGTGTTTATTGCGTTCATGTCAGGACATTCACTTTGCTTTTGGACATCCATCACGTTGTTACACGTTCCTTCTTTCTCCTCCTCGGCTGGAGACAAAGACAACGAGGAGTTCAGAGACTCTGTAACCTGCAGCTCCTAAAGGGCCGCTCAATACTATTGACTGCAGCCGGGTCGGCCTGTAATCAGGACCTTGATAAATGGGTCCAGTGTGTGTGTGTGTGTGTGTGTGTGTGTGTGTGAGTTTAATTCAGTGAAGGAGGTTCCCATTTCCCAACAAAGACAAATGGAACCATATAACAAGCACTTGTCCTCCCATTTGCCCTTATTGACTAAGTGAGAAATATGAAGCTCCAGATGCTCATGGCCCATTGACTCAGTGAGATCTGGAATATATCACAGGGACGTGCAACCTGTGTGTGAGCACAGGGTTTTATTACCTTTTAAATATTTACCATTTGTTGCTCGTGCCACAACTTCCTCTGGCTTCAACCAAATTCATACATGTGTTCTATTTCTAAAAGACAATTTACTTTACTTACACAAGGACGATAACACGGTTATGTCTGTGTGCTACATGAAGAATGGAAGCTTGAGGCTAACCTACTTCATGTCATCAAATATATCTCCACTAATATGGAATAACATTTGTCAATGAATACGTAAACAATACTAAAAACTGGCAAAGAGGCCAATCCATAAAATTGCTGATTCAAAAATAGAACAAACAGTTAATTTAGAATGCAATAACATCATTTGCAACTAAAACCACAGCTTCTGCTTCATGTCTTCAGTTGCATTTCAAATTTGTTGGTTTGGATGTGTGTAAGTTTTTATAAATCAGGGATGGAAACCATTTTCATGAGTGCCACCAACTACTCCTTTGACAAACAGCTCTGTGTCCACGCAGCCCAATGTTCTTTCACTGTCTCTCTCCTCCTCTCTTATCGTTATGAAGGATCCTTCAGCCTAACCTGATTCTGCCAGGGTGTATTCACTTGTACACTGAAGTTCAGTCCGGGCGCTGATTTATTTACTTCCACCATGTTCACCCAGGCAGATCCAGGGTCCTGGTGATTAGCTTTCAGAGACGGCTTCGTGTTCTTCACAGCAGAAACTCCGCTGACTTCAGGCCTGTTGTTAATCAAACCACACTTTTAAAACAGAGAAATAACACGACAACTACTGACGGTTTAATTTAGACCACAAACCCCACAGTGCCGGTGCATACGTTAGTTCACGGGGGTGCGTGTCCTAGCAACTGAGGAGAAAATCATTGGAAAACTAATTGTACGGTTATTACAATTTTATATTTGAGTGAAATATTAGATAGAAGATAGAATGACACGCCATCTGTTCACGTCTATTAAACTCACATCGGTCGCTAAACGGATTTATTCCTCTTTTCTTTAACTGAACCGACTGAAATACGAGTCAATAGAAATTTAATGTGAATCCTTACATTTGCTCAATTTGGCCGAGACAGACTTGAAACCCAGGTGACAGCAGTAAAGCTCCAGAGCAGCAGGGGAGGGAAACTAAGGGCTAAGTGCTAATTATCTTAAATACGATGAAGCGTATGAAAAGAAGTGCACAGAGGTTAAGTGCTATTCAGGCTCCTGCTGGTGATTTAGGCCTGAAGAGAAGAGTCCAGTCACATTTGTTCAAATAGCACTTTTAAAAACAGAGGGAGTTGAGTCAGAGTGATTTTCAGTCACATAAAAACAAAACAAGAGAGCGAATGGGAAATGGTAGAATGAAAATAAACAAAGAGATTAAAGGTTGAAGAGAAACCGAGCAAATCAAAAAGCACTAAAAGACATAAAAGACACAAATAAGTTAAAATAATTAGCTAATCAACAGTCGAACGCCGGCTGAATTAAAAGCAACATGAAACCACGATGGTTCTCAGTAGAGTTCATTTCTCCACCAGGCCCGACACTCTCCTTAAATTCAATCAAGCGGCTCCATTTGCACACGATCAGTCCCCTGCAGATTGCTTTATTAAGATCCATGAATCATTTCCTGGGAATTATGTTAAAATGTAAAACACAATCTCACAACGTTCTAAAAGGGGCAGAACCTTTTCTCTCTCTATGTTCTGCCCCTTTGTCCGAATGCATATCAACATCTAACGGGTTCTTTCTGTTCTCATGTTGCATCTTTCCAACAACTTTCATGGTTCGGGTTTGGTAGTTTTAGTGAAATCTTGCTGAAAAACAATTTAACGAACCAATCAACAAACAAATGGAGAAGGGATGAAAACAACGCCGGGTTCTACTTAAGGGAACTGGAGCTGGAGCTGGGTGGAGCCCCCTAGAGGGGAATCATATGCAATTAAAACGTGTTTCTCTTCTTCACAGAAAGCGAACGTTTAACTGATAGAAAAACATTTTATCTGTGAGCTCAATGAATGTGTGAACTTTCAGATAGCATCTAAAGACATTTGAATTCACTAAATCCAGATTTATATTTGGATTTGCACCAGATTATTCTTAATACACCTGATCCATGAATTACTCTCTAGGAAATCATAAAGAATTGAGGAGAAACAAAAACCTCATTGGCAGAGATGATTACCTCACGACTGAAGGAGCTCGCTCAGCTTCCACGGCAAAAAATACATAATTATGTTTCTAGAGCTCAGGTGGAATCATTGAGATTTGTCTGGAAACAGCTCGTGTTGCTGTCAAAGCGTCTGCTGCCTGAAGTTCTGTTTGTTTAACGAACCAGAACCAACAGAGAGAGGAGCGAGGTGGAGTTAGACAGAGGCTGGTAGAAGAGCCCCGGTGGGTCCTGCTACTGTTATAATTGGAGAATATAGACTGTCCGAACTCGCTCCCTGCTTTATTGGAGCGCTTAAGAGCAGCCGTGTAATCTCATTGGCCGAGCACAAGTGAGCATCCTCCTGACCGCAGGGCTTGATTTGAGTGCTCGTCAGAGTCGTGCCTGGCAGTCTGTAGTCTGAAAACTTAAGTGTGTGTGTGTGTGTCTGTGTGTGTGTGTGTCAGGGGAGAAGGTGATCACATTATCTGAATAGAGCCAATCCCCAGTCAGTGAAGGTGTGTGTTACACAGCGGAGACGTTATGATCCGAGCATCATTAACGCCCGAGGCGCCAAGCGGCCATGATGTTTATGATCTTACATCCTAGTGTGTGTGTGTGTGTGTGTGTGTGTCTGTGTGTGCGCTGCCTGTTCCCAATTAATCTTGATCAGCATGACACAGAACACTTACAGGTATCGGAGTCAGATTATTTTCCAGTAAAACCACGACAGCTGACCTTTAACTAGGCTTTGAAGATAATTGGCCGACAGAGAATAAATAATTAACATCGTGTGAAATAATCACCGATTGGACGGAAAGCGTGAAGACAAGATGCGTCAAAACCACAAAGGTTTCTTACTGAAAGAATACAGAAGATGTTGGAGGAGGTTATGTGTACGACCAGAGGAGGGGGGGGGGTTGTCCCAAACCTGATTGAGACACGGACGAGGACCAATCACAGTGGTTTTAGTTTGTCACTCATGGAGGTAGAAACCTGTTTCCTTTCAAATGAACCTGGATTTGGAGACAAGTTCATTTGAAACCTGTTAATTTAGTAAATGATGATCCCAATTAGAGTCAAATAGACGATAAAGCACCGTATGCATTGTGTGCATGGATTTCTTGTGATTGACAGATAGTACCGTCCAATGGGGGCAGTGTCCTCAAGCGGCCAGTCAGGCTCCGCCCCCTGCTTCTCCAAATATGGTTGCCTACTATGGTGTCGAAAAAAAACAAAATGGAGCTGAACAAAATGGCTACCTCCATCAAAACACCAATCAGCTAAAGTTTGTGATATAATAACGGACCTAATTGAATTAAATGACTTCTACTACTACAGATCTATGAACAGCTGGAACCACATCTGCTAGTTACCCTGCAAAACTGAGTAAGATCCTTTTTTAACTCCCAGCCTAAGGTTTTGTTTGAGGAAGCTGTGGTTCAGGCCAAACTGATATAAACCGTAAAGCAAGAACAAGAACTTAAAGAATCCAGAGTTTCCCTCCTGTCAGACACCTCGTGTGCTTTGTGTCTCAACAGCTCAGCGTCGATCTCACACGTTATTTACAGACGTGTTAATTGGCAGACGAGGTTGGGAGGAGCATGGATGTGGATAAGTTGTGAAGTCAGGGAGGTTCTCAGAGGAAAACAGGAGATGTTACGTTCAAGCAGGTGCTGAGATCAAACACACATCAAGGTTGTGTATCATTTAGAAGGCTCAGGCCGTGACGACATGAAACATGCTGATTTACAGTGAGTCATTAACGCCCCACGTTACTGGAGATGTCACAGGTTTGATCCCCGTCTGTGGTGCAAAGACTAATAATGAGCCTTCTGCTGAATTCACACGTTAAGCCTGAGAGGTGGATCTGAAATAAACCTGGAGCTGAACCTTCTTCTGTCGGTTTACAGTCTGACACACAAGTTGAAACACAACACACAAACTAATCTCTAAAAAGCCGTTACGACAGAATAACGAACACTGACCACTGAGACATTTGTGTTTGCAGGACAACGTGGACCTGGGAGAGCTGATGTTCTCGTTGTGTTACCTCCCCACGGCCGGCCGGCTCACCATCACCATGATCAAAGCCCGAAATCTCAAAGCCATGGACATCACCGGGGCCTCAGGTGGGTTCTGACCGACAAAGCCACTTTCCAACTGGGGATCTCTGTTGCCAGCTTCTCACATGGGTCAGTACATTTTGACAGACTCACTGACAACGCCACCTTCTCCGTCTCCAGATCCGTACGTGAAGGTGTCACTGATGTGTGAAGGCCGGCGGCTGAAGAAGAGGAAGACCTCCACCAAGCGGAACACCCTGAACCCGGTGTACAACGAGGCCATCGTGTTCGACGTTCCTCCGGAGAACATCGACCAGATCAGCCTGCTCATCGCCGTCATGGACTATGATCGGTGAGTGAGTTTTAAATACACAAATAGGAAATATAAGTAGCGAATATAGAGATGCATAGGGTTAAAAAAAGGACACAAATAGATGTGTGTTCACCCTTTGTCGTGTCCCTCCATGTGATGAAAGTGTGTTTCTTTGTCGTCCTGCAGCGTCGGACACAACGAGGTGATCGGTGTGTGCAGAGTGGGAAATGACGCTGAGAGTCTGGGACGAGACCACTGGAGCGAAATGCTGACGTACCCGAGGAAACCCATCGCCCACTGGCACCCGCTCATAGAGGTACTGCCCCCTGTGGCCAAACAGTGTATTTAGTTCACTGTAATTAGCCGCTTATCGTTAAACTTGTTTTTTCACCATATACATAAACTAGACTGAATAGAAGGACTTTCCTTTAGGGCTTAAACTTACACAGAAATAAACGTTATAGCGCATAGAGAAGCTAATGATTCCTCCTTCCTGGAGAAAGTTTGATATTTTTTAAGGCCCATTTGTAAAAATGTAATTTAAGATTTAATCTGTTTCACCTGCAGCCTCCATGCTCAAGCATCATCCTCTGGGGACCATGAATATCTGCATTGAATCCTTTTAACGATCCTTTTGAGATATAGTACTCTGGACATAAGTGTTGTGCCAATAAACAATGATTAATATATAATATGATTTAGTGCCATGTACATAGAGTAAGATGATATATTAATTATTCATAATAAGGGATCATTGTTTGATGTGGAGGTAAAAAGCCGAACACGTTCGTAATTGGTTTGATTTCAGATGAAAGGAAGCCGCCTCTGAGTCTCCGCCCACGTGTCCTATTTGTTCAGCCGTTTAAACACGAGCGTGAAATGAAAACGATTATTCAGAACGATTCAGAAATCTGAATATTTTAGTAAAACCAGCCGCGAAAACCTAAAATGCACGAGAAGCCGAGTGCAGCTGGTTTTTAATGAGACACTTACACACAGTGGAGATCGTTAAATCAGATTAGAGCTGAGATGTCCTCGTCTGTGTCGTGTCAAGGTACCGGGGGAAGAAGAATTAAAGTGATGACATAACACAGAATGAACCTGGTGGTTCGTGGACTTGGTTTCCAGAACAAGAGGCACCTCGCTCGCTCACACAGAGAGAGAGAGCGAGAGAGACTGAGCTCTTTCTATTTCTGAATCCACAGCCCACACTCATTAAAAAAACAGAGCACGTTAAAACAGATGTGGGACTGATTCATGTAAATTCATGCTGCCACAGCTGCATGTGTTGGTATTCAGCTGAAGGGGGCGAGAGATAAAAAACACTTCAGAGCTTCGGCTGTGACGTGAGCTTCTATCGGCTGATTCCTGTGTTCCCTGTGTTCCCTGTGTTCCCTGCTCGAGGTCAGCGGAGGGCCGCTCATTACGAGAGAGGTCAAGGACCCCGGGATTATTATCATCATCTCTAATGATCATGTCGGTGATTTTCTTCAACCTCCCCATCGACATTTCCACCTGACAGAAGGCCGACCGACGAATAATGAGAATAATATATATTTAGATCGTTTTACCCCCGATGCTGCGGCTGCAAGCATTTTCTATGTAATCCATTTAAAAACTAAATTTAAAAAGGATCTTGAGCGGAATTCATGTAATTTAACATTATAGCATGAATATTATTTAATGGCTCAGGTTCACAGAATGACGTGTTCATTTGAAACTTCAACATTTGGGTTTCAAAGAGCAATGTAAAGCAGGAAGCAGGAGCCAATCACAAGTCCCGTTTGTCACAGTTAAACACTCAGTGGAGGTGCAGGAGTAAACTAATGTCCCTCAGTGGACAGGACGTCTCCACAACGACCCAACAGGCCCCTTGAATCAAAACCAGCCTGATAGCGAAACCAGCTAAATAATGCAGATCATGAATCATCTTCTTCTTTGTGGGGAAATTACATTTTTTCAGCAGGTTCCATGAAAACAAACATAACTTCCCAAGTGGAGGTAAAAGTCATCACTGTGTTTACCAGAGGACTTTTAAGATTCGGTGGGACATTAAAACTCTCCTGCTGCCTCAAAGGCCATTTGTCTAGCACTAGAACACACACACACACACACAGACACACACACACACACACACACACACACACACACACACACAGACACACACAGGTTCGTTCAGTCTCCTGGAGCTGTGTCCTGTTTGAGGCCATTAGCAGCAGCACTGGACCATAGCAGCCGGACCTGAGATCCACACTAATGGCTTATCTGTGTTTCCTTAAAAGATCTACACAGAAGCCCTGATGGGATCTAGACTATTGGACACGTCTCACGTCTCACACACACGCACACACACACACACGCACACACACGCACACGCTGAGAGTTTTATGGCTTTTGGAAAGTGTTGGCGGAAGCTTCACTGACCCTCTGACCACAAACTGCGAGTATTAATAATTCAACAGCTTGATCCACGTAGTTAAAGCACACACACACACACACACACACACACACACACACACACACACAAGCACACGCACACGCACACATACACACACACACACACACACACACACACACACACACACACACAGTCTCCATGACTGCAGAGGACATTAGATTGACTTATTCTAACCTTAACCTTGTAACTACAACTTGCCTGACCCAAACTTGACCTATTGACCCTAGGAACTTACCCGTCTGAGCTCAACCGTTACCTCTACCATCTTCTAGTTTTTGTATTTGAACTAGAAGAGGACATTTAGAGAATCAAACTTTTCCTTTGTGTGTAACTAACCGGTTCACCCTCTCTCTTTGTCTTTTTCTGTGTTGTGCGTTTGCTCCAGTGGGTCGTACAGACAGTGGCGGGGATCGGAAGCCAAGGAGGATCCACCAATTCACTGAAGACGCCACCTTCACCATGACGACACACACACACACACACACACACACAAACACACACACACACACGAAGAGCCTCAGGGTGGAAGAGTGATGATGGGACGATGGGCCTGCAGATAGTGAAATATTAAAACATAAAGTACCAGGTGTATTAGTACCCGGTCAGACTAACCTGTAGTACTATCATCTCAGCCGTCCCTCTAACCGATGTGTCATTAGACTGAACTGTGGACTAATCACCACTTCCTCATGTGTCTTCACAACCAAAAACACTTAACTACATTCCAGCTGAACTAACGATAGAACTTTCTCTCTTTTTAAAAACCTTACTGACACGATTAACAGGTGGAGATAATCTAACAGGTCGAGGTTTCCTCAGCACGTCACAGTTTATGGACCAAATTCATTCCTTTCAACGTGAAGTGTGTGAGATCAGTAAGGGAATGGATATAAGAAGGAGGAGAGGGTAGTTATCATATCATTTTTAAACTATATTTGTGCTGAGGTAGAGGTTCTGCAGCCAGCTAATGAGAGGGCACTCCAGATTTCTTGGCTTCACATTTAAGGGGTTGTCATGTCGTCCCTCTTCATCTTCAGTCCACGTTCTGAGCATCGAACCCCCGTGTGCACTGATTATAAAATAATACGACCTAAACTTTTTGTTCTTACCTTAGTTTCACCTCTAGAGGGCGACTTTCTCACAGAACTCTTCCCGTAAAGATGTAAAGTGAAGAATGTGTAAAGCAGCTGACGGGATCATACAGTGTTTGATTTACTGCATGTTGAATACTTTGTTTACAGGGTGCGGTCAGAATGAAGGAAACACAAGCTTGTTGTTATCAGTGTTTGAGGTTCTGGTAAATCAGGAAATCATCGGATCTCCTCCGAGGAAACATAGATGCTAACTTTACTAGAACCGCTAATGATTCTCAGTAATGTCCTCGAAATTCTGATTTGTTTCCTTCATCCATGTTGTAATAAGACTAAAGGCCCCAAGAAACTAGGAACGTGTGTCACGCCCCCCTGTGGCCGAGTTGTAATTAGCAGCTCAGCATGGAAACTCGTGAGGCTGCGTTTTGTTGTCGAGGATTTAACTGACGAATCAGACAACGATGTTCCCGGTGTAATGTTCTCTAACTGTCCAATTTTCTTAGGAGTAAATTCAGATTCAGTAGTGAACAACCCCCGAAAGAGATATAGATATGTGAAAAATTACATTTAACATTAAGTCCTTAACGTCTTAACAAGCTTTTTAGAGATGTCGGATGACGATGTTTATACAGCTGCATTAATTGATTTGGCCACGAGGGGCCAGCAGATCAAGATTCAAACAAAACGCTTTATGGATATTATAGTGAATAGAAACAATCCCTAAAAACAGGTCATAAAATCATCCATAATCTTTTTAACGTCTTAAATGCAGCTTCATAGATTTCAGTGAAGCCTTCGTGTCTCGATCATCGCTCTTATCGTCCGGTGGTTAATCACTTGAGTCTTTTCAATGGGGTCAAAGGTCTCCCATTAAAAATCCAATACTGAAATCAATCACTCAGAATCATGTTGTCAAATTAGAAGAAGTCTTTGTTTCCAGAAAACGAGGGACTCGATTATTTCTGCTCTACAAACTCTGCTGTCATGGGGCCAGATGTTTTCCTCTGTAATGTGACCTCACTCTGCAGATGTTTGTTTTTAGAAAGTGGGATTAAAACCAGTTTTGTTTAATGTCTTCGTATTGACCACGTCACAGTTAATGACAGTTTCTCTTGTGTTGGTAGGAGCAGTGCATGCATCATTTTTCTGTGAGTCATTTTGAAAATCTCTTTAGCTGTGAGATACTAACCATAGTGTAAACACCAGATGTATAATGAAACTAAGGCAGACTGTGCTAACTGTACATCAGATGTTATTAATAAATATTTCTATTTATATATGGAATGGACTGATTTATGGGGGGTGGGGTGGTGAGAGATACAGAGAGAAAGTGTTTCAGGAATAGAATCAGCACATCAACACCCCCGACCCCGCAAACCTGTGGTTATTCTCTACCTCGCACCTGCGTCATCAGTTCTCCCAACACACACACACACACACACACACACACACACACACACACACACACAGACACACAAACAACCAGAGAGAAGTCAGGTGTAAGTGGATTATTTGACCCGTGTTAGAGTCTCGTCTTCTCTCAGTCAGGAGCTGGTTTCACTTTCTAAACAAGTTTAAATCTGTCGTAACGTTTCGTGAACTTCTTGAAGAAGTTGTGCTGAAGAGGCTTTTTGCAGTTTGGAGAAGAAGCATGGGGTGATGAGTGATGTTTGGGATAACATTCTGTCCTCGCTGCAGACACAGTGGGATGATATTTCAGTTTCAGGGTGTGTGAAGGCAGCAGGGGGAACGTTGGAAGTGTTTCCAAACTGTAACTGTGCTAAACATCATTCATTCAGGCCGACGGCTCCAAACCACAGATCATTATGAATCTGGGCCACGTTTAAACACGACGGAGCATCGGTGGAGATGAAGTGAATCTCAGATCACGATGAGGCGGCGTCGGGTCGGGGCGCCACACGCCACACGAGTCAATTCGTCTGACTGATTCCTCCCCGGTGAGCTCAGGAGCAGTTTGCAGGCAGCTGCTGTGGAGCTCTTTCTGAGGAGGTGAGTGCTGCTCTGGCTCCTGTGATGGTCGCCGTGAGGCCTCGGAGCGAGAGGAGCTTCATGAAAACACATAAATCACAAACATCTCAGGACGAATCAAGCAGCTTCGCCACAGGCTGATCGTCTGTCAGCGGAGATTTGGTTCCTCAATAAACTGGAAACCAGGAAGTTAGAGAGTGTGGTAACTTCTGTGCTAAGAAGTATTGGCTTCTGCTGCAAAGAAACTTAATGCTCTAAATACGATGGTTTTTATTTTAGATGGATTTGCACAGCACCAAGGATCAGAGGGTTAGAAACTGTAAGATGGTCAGGAAGAGAGAGAAGAGGTAAAGAGAGAGAGAGAGAGAGAGAGAGAGAGAGGAGAGAGAGAGAGAGAGAGAGAGAGAGAGAGAGAGAGAGAGAGAGAGAGAGAGAGAGAGAGCGAGGAGGCAGAGAGAGATAGAGAGGAGGCAGAGAGAGAGAGGAGGCAGAGAGAGAGAGGAGGTAGAGAGAGAGAGAGAGAGAGAGAGAGAGAGAGAGTCAGAGAGAGAGAGAGAGAGAGAGAGATAGAGAGGAGGCAGAGAGAGAGAGGAGGCAGAGAGAGAGAGAGGAGGTAGAGAGAGAGAGAGAGAGAGAGAGAGAGAGAGAGAGAGAGAGAGAGAGAGAGAGAGAGAGAGGAGGCAGAGAGAGAGAGGAGGTAGAGAGAGAGAGAGAGAGAGAGAGAGAGGAGAGAGAGAGAGAGAGGAGAGAGAGAGAGAGAGAGAGAGAGAGAGAGAGAGAGAGAGAGAGAGAGAGAGAGAGAGTGAGAGGAGGCAGAGAGAGAGAGGAGGTAGAGAGAGAGAGAGAAAGGAGGCAGAGAGAGCGGAGGTAGAGAGAGAGGAGGCAGAGAGAGAGAGAGGAGGCAGAGAGAGAGAGGAGGTAAAGAGAGAGAAGGCAGAGAGAGGAGGCAGAGAGAGAGAGAGGAAGCAGAGAGAGAAGAGGCAAAGAGAGAGGAGGCAGAGAGAGAGAGAGGAAGCAGAGAGAGAAGAGGTAAAGAGAGAGGAGGTAGAGAGAGAGAGGAGGTAAAGAGAGAGAAGGCAGAGAGAGAGAGAGGAAGCAGAGAGAGAGAGGAGGTAGAGAGAGAGAGAGAGGAAGCAGAGAGAGAGAGGAGGTAGAGAGAGAGAGAGATGATGATAATGTTTGAACGTTCATCTTTTCTACTTGCCCCACAGTTCGCCCTGTGACCATGGCAACCACAGAAAACAGAGGATTACAGGGAGGAAAGTGAACTTGTCTCTAAAAGTCCCTGAAATAAAAACACCTCCACAACGATCAGCTTCAAAATGTGACTTTATTCTCTTTGCCACCGGAACATTGGTTTTTCACAGATAAATGACGACTCTATTTACGGCACAAAAGGAAAAGCGTCATCCATTATGTAACCGAAACAAGGAAGGGCCGTGAAAAAAAGAATCCCACTGACAGAAGAACAAAAGCAGGTGAAGCTCCAGGACCTTGGACCTTCACCCTTCTGCTGTGAAGGTCCAAGCTTCTTTCTCCTTCTTTCTCCTCCGTTACCTCCAACTTCCTCAGGAGCCTGGAACCAGGAAGGTTCTCTGCTGCCTCCTGACACCAGACCAGTGTTTCAGAGTTTGGCTGCAGAGACGTATTTGGATCCTTCATCGTAAACCCTGTCAGTTGCAGTTACTCTCGTTGATTCTGCTTTATGCAGACGTGTAGGTGTTCGGCTGCAGCTTCATTTGAATACACTCCCACGTGCTGCCGCCCTGAGCTGTTTATCTCCCCCCCCCCACCACGTTCCCGTTCTAAACAGATCAAGACGGAGAGAAGGCTCCAGCAGGGAGACGCCTTCAATTCAATCAGACTGATGTTAACAAGGTGGAGCCGAAGACCTGGAGGAGGAGGAGGAGGAGGAGGAAACGTTCGAGTCTCTGGAGGCACGAGAGAAACACGTGGAAGTGATAACTGGTTTTCAACAGCTTGGATCTTTCAGTGGATTCTATTCTCTGTCCCCCAGACGACAGCCGGGCTCGTTGGTGTGTTCATGGTCAACTGGGCTCCTTCGATAAGAGCTGAATGAAACGTCAAGGAGCGAATCTGATGAGAACTTGTTATTGTGTGATGTGATGTGAGAGAATGAATAGAGGAATGAACAGAGGAATGAACAGAGGAATGAACAGAGGAATGAACAGAGGAATGAACGAATGAACGAATGAATATTGCATGTTCCAATACAGAGCTCGTTATCAGGGGAGATGCTGCTCCACTTTCACCATCACATCTAATGGAGACACGACTCGCTGTGTTTTTTTGTGTGTGTGCATGCATGTATTAGTGAAAGGGAGAGAGAGAGAGAGAGAGAGAGAGAGAGAGAGAGAGAGAGAGACAGAGAGAGAGACAGAGAGAGAGACAGAGAGAAAGAGAGAGAGGAGGTGGGGGAGGTTGTACTGAGCTCATCTCACCAGTATCAATTTGGTTGAGAAGAAAACGAGGTTACTTAGTCTGTAATCACACCAGCACCTATGGGACGGACGCACACACACACACACACACACACTCTCTCTCTCTCTCTCTCTCTCTCTCTCTCTCTCTCTCTCTCTCTCTCTCTCTCTCTCTCTCTCTCTCTCTCTCTCATCTATGCAGCTCTGCTCACCTCTTCCTGTCTCTGAGCTGCGAGTTACTGACTTGTTTCTGATCCCGAGCAGGAAAAATGCATAAACATGAATTGAACGCACACAAATTAACATGAGAATGAATTGTTACTGAACATAAACTGAATAATGTAACATGAGCGTTTAACATGTGAACCTGTTACAGCAGCATCATGGTGAGAAGCTTTAGAAAGGTCATGTTTATGGAATTAATACATGAACATCTTGTCTCAAGCTGCAGAATTGTTGTATTCATATTAAATCCAACATATATAAATTAAATAAATGGAAATGCACAATGTGTCTCCACTTCCTCATGTTGTAAAATAAGGAATTCAGTCTCAGCAGTCAATCAAGAGGATTCAGCCTGTTTTTTATTCATTATATAACTAAATGGGCCAAACGTCCTTAAATTCCCTGAAGATTAATGAATTATTAACTTGGAAAATGGTGAAAATGTAAAAAAGACATTATAACATTCCCTTCATATAATGAAATATCTTTAAGGCACCTCCAGATAAAATAAAAGCTGGATTTCCGTATCCTGTTCCTGTTCAAAAAAGCAGATACAGATTCTAACTGTGGTAAAGAATATCTGCAGATGAAAACAACATTACTGTTTGCTTTCCTTTATATAATATCACATCTGATCGATTTAAAATGTTTTTTTAGACAGAAATAAAACAAATTTAACAACAATATATCATATTTTAAATCTAACATGTATTGCAGTGCTAAAATATGTAGGCAAGTGAGTCAGGCATTACAAAAAAAGTAATTTGTCAGTGCCCTCTAGTGGACAAAATATGTAATGTTTACACCGTGTTACAATTTCTCTTTATTTATTTTACCATTAAGCACACTGTGTTATATTCATTTTATTTATCAAACTCTCTGTATATACGTCACGTTACTGCTACTGTTAGCAATCTTGCATTTTAAATATTAATAACAGCATCATTTGATTTGAGCCTGTCGTGATCCTGGTGAAGGAAATTCTAAATGTACCAGCAGCAGAAGAAGAAGCAGTGCAAGAGGAAAACACTACAAACATATAGAGCACAAAGACAAGCAGCATTTCCTCTTTACTAAATCTCTTTACTTCACCTCACCCCTGTGGAGTGTTTTCCTGCTGATGCACTGATGCAGGTTCTTCCTCCATCGCTCCCTCTCACCTGCACAGCATCGAACCTGCAGCCGCTCTGCACCTGCACACGAGCTCTTACTGTTGTTACATGATCACAGATTCAGTTCAGCTCCGATCGCCTGGAAGCTCAGTCACTGGGAAACTGGGTCCACGTGCACAGCCGTCATTTCAACACTCGCTATTTAAAGCAAATCCTTCAATCACTTCTCACTTGGAGCCGAAAAAGCTGCTTTTAGACTAATATCCTCCTTCGACTCACATTCACATCATTATAAGAACTACCTGACAGGTTCTCATTATGTTTCCACTGGACCTTTGATTAACACTGACCCTGTGGAGCTCAGATTGAGCTGTGGAGGAATATTGTTTCAGTGACAGGAGAATCATCATCGTTGTGAAGAGAAGTTTCCAGATATAATAAAATGTGTCTTTAATCTCATCAGGAGATTAGTTTCTCTTCCAGTCCAGAAGCAGCCGGAGCCACGATCCTCTGCAGCCTCAGTGATGATCATGTGCTCAGTGTCGTCATGCCGATCAGAGTTTAGTTTCACTTGAACACAAAATTTAAAGCAACACCATGTGCAGCTGTTACTGAGCAACAGCGCCCCCTGCAGCCACACGTGGTGATTTCACTTGTGGTCCTGTGTTACAACAGCTTCTGTTCAGACGCAGACTCGGGGTCGAGTTGCATCATCAACATCATTAAAATATCTCTGGATGTTCTGCATCGTGTTTCTGCCTCTGGACAAACGGAGGAGAGATATAAACATTAAATAAAATGATGTTTAACAACAAGGTTCTTCATCGTGTGGATTTCTAACGTGACTCCAACATGAGCCGATCCTTCTACCTCCTCATCTCCCAGGGAGGAAACTGACCAGTGTCCTGATGAAATCATCTGTGTTCTCTGGAAAACGTCCTCGTGCAGCTGAGTGACGAACAGTGTGTTAACTCCACGACCACAGGAATGTGATGGGAACAGAGGAATAACAGAGAAGAAGAGGAGGAGAGAGAGAGAGAGAGAGAGAGAGAGAATGTTATGTAACGCATATCTTTAAGAGCTTTATGAAAGTGGAGCAGAGGAAAACGTCTATATCAGATACAACAGGAATAAAAGATATAGAATCACTGTTATTTTTCAGAATCTATCAATAATTCAGACTATAATGAAAAGCTTTCTTTCGAATGTTTGTTTTAAGTTTCTCCTCCTTCTCCTCAACCAGCTTGTAGAACCCGTCTCTGTGAGGATCAGTGAACATTTAACAAAGTGGACGGAGAACAAGTGGATTTCACTGCAGCTGGTTTTCCTGTGAAAGTTTCACACGTTTATCTGACGTCAGATTGTTGCTTCTGTAAATTCATACTCATCATGCAAACTGAGAATCCTTTTAGAGCCAATAAACATCTGTGTCTGGTGTGTGTGTGTGTGTGTGTGTGTGTGTGTGTGTGTGTGTGTGTGTGTGTGTGTGTGTTTGTGTGTGTGTCGCCCCACTGGAACCTAAACTGAGCAGCAGAAGAACATTTGGTCTCAGATGTGAAACTAATGGGCCTCAGGAGAGTTTATCACTCAGCCTCAGGTCTGATGTGTCTGAGACTCATTCGAGTGGAACATCTATTTATTTGAGGATTTCTATCATTTATAAATGTGAATTATTTATTAACCCTAACATGCAAAAGATTTTAGTCCAGAAGTTTAGTTTAGTTTTATTTGTGCTGAAATAGAAAGAGTTGTATAATAAATTATTTTAGAAGCAGATTTACCTGATTGAAGAAAACAATGTGACCTTTGTAATTTGTCGTGTTTGTGATGTAACTGTTGCTCTCAGGGTTCGAGGCTGAAACCAACAAAGCAGCTTCATCATTTAATATTGATCAGGAGCCGATAAGAAGCTACTGGACGTCTTCATCGGGTTTTTATTATTCATGAGCCGTGATGTGGAGGCTGAGTTCACCTGGAGGCTCAGAGAATTACACTGTTCCATTATATATACATACAGGGAGGTGAGGGTGAGGGTGAACGCAAGGGTACGTGTATGAACTCAGGATGGAGCTGACCATCAAACCGTCGACCTTCAGGTTAGAAGACGACCGCTCTCACCCCTGAGCCACAGCCGGCAAAAAAACATTTACTTGATGTGCACTAAATGTGACTTTTTAATGTGGCCCATGTCCCATCCACTAACATGGAGGAGGTGGGACGTATAACCTAAACTAAACCCAAACAAGACACTTTTGTCATAGACTGAAATAGAACGTCAGAACTCTGGAAGGTTAAAATGATTGTAAATCAAAACTAAAGCAACAATTTATTTCCAATGTAAAAGTTGATGCAGTAAAAAGCTGAAATCAAATATGACCCCATGATATTTAAAATGTATAATATACTGAAAAAAATACAAAATACAAGTTTGCATCTGTTTAATTTCCCATGCTCGCCCTATCCTCTATCTCCATCTAGTGGAGGCAAAACTGTAAGTACTCAACCAGGCATGAGCAAACAGAAATGAATGCAAATTCATTATCTTATATTTATTTTAAATATATAGTATTTAGCCGTAAAAATAAACTGCATATAATAGTTAATGTTTCCAGTGAAAAGAGCAAAACTGTGTGACTGATCTCTGAGTGACAATCAGAGACGAAGCTCTTTCCTATTGTCACTAAATGGAGAAGATGGTTCAGGGTTCGATTCCTGAACCACCAGGACTCACAGATCCTTTGTGCCAATGACCCCATGAGCATCGAGCTTCTGAACAAACTGTGAAATAAAGATATTAAACCTGTGTCTGAGGAAACTGCAGATTCAAACATGTGGAAACAGGCGAGAATCAAACACATGAAACCAAAACCAGATCATCACATTTACATCGTTTTTATTGTAAAGGTGGTTTCTTACAAAATAGTCACATGATACAGAAGCAAAGAAACAAAAGAAAGTGGAGAAATGAAAAGTGAGAGAATGAAAGAAAAACATCTACAGAGAATCTTCCTGATGAAACTACAAGAGAAACAATATTATCTGATAAGTTTTCATATTAAAAACAGATTCAACAGATCCTGATGGTGAACTTGAGTTAAAACAAAACAACACATGAACGTGACGTGTGTTTGAACCAAGGCCCCGGTAACAGTCGTCTGTATTGATCTGTCCCACAGACACATTATGGTCTGTTGGTGTTAGATACAGTCACGTCTCTGTTTTCACAACATCTACACTCGACTAACCAAAAAGAATCTGTTTTCATTCCACACATGCTAACGTAAGATCTTCTGACGGACGCAGAGCTATCGCAGGTTTAATGCTACATCAGCTGAAACCACAGAGACACAGCAGGACAGGATATAAAGACTAAAGTCAACAGTATAAAACATCTCCATTTAAATGCGTCATTCGTTAATTACGTACAAGTGTCATTTATAAGTGTTGGTTAGATAGAAGGTATACAGTACATCCATAAGACTGAGGAGACACCGGGGTCTAGGTCCTGCAGAAAAAAATGAAGACGAGTAGGAAGAATCCAAATGTTCAGTTTGGTTTGGTTTCATATGTCTTTGAAATTACAAACCAGGAATGTTTAATGTTTAAATTTAAAACCAATAAGCTGCTCCAGTTGCTAAGGAGCTAAAAGAGACAAATTCTGCTCATATTCAGGTTCATTTTAATTAATGTTAAATGGTTTACATGCTCTAATCTTTTAATTGAACTTAGCAGAACTTTGAGATTTACTAAAAACCTTGTGCACACACTTGAATAAAGAGAAACGGAATAAAAACATCAGTGTATCTTAAAAACCTAAAGTTCCTGTGACAACATGAGCAGAGTTTGATGTGAATTCCCAGTTAAAACCCGGATTACGCCTCGCTCTGTTCCCCGTGGGTCAAAATGAAAAGTGAAAATCACTGAAGTGGATATTTTCCCAGTTCAGATGGTTTTAGTTTTTTTTTGCAGGACTCAGACTCGAGTCTCTCGTTCTCCCGTCGTGGTCTAAAGTAAAAAGCCCTGTTCACTAACTGTCTACAATGGCTTCACTAAACAGCATCATCCTCTTCTCTGTCTTCACCTCCTCCCTCACACTCCTTCTCTCTCACCACCATCATCACCATATCTCCAGTATTCAACTCCTCTGTGAGCTCAGTAGTGCCCCCTAGCAGGGATGAACGTTACAGGCACGGATCTCCTTCCGGTCCTTACAGCTGGACACCGCAGCGCCCTTTGTTCTTTTTTTCTTCGCCATCATGAAATGCTCCTGGATCCCCCCTCCGCACGGTTTGGAACAGTCCGACCAGCTGGTCCACGGCTGCATCCTGCAACCTGTGGGAACAGTGGGAACACGAAGGAGAGGGAGTTGATGCTGTTTGACCGGAGACAGATCTGAACGACACATTGCTCCTCTGTCTTTTTGATTGAGGATCGACCTTCATGTCGTCCTGGACTGAACCAAATTAAAGCTTTGATTTGCAAATATTACGTTTTAACATCTCATCAACTGTAGAGATTAAAGTGCAGCTCAGGCCTCAAAGTTCTGTTTGACTTATATCAGATCAAACTTGGGACCGGCTGATTCTTACTGGTCACGTAAAAAAAGATTTAAGAGTTGTTAGTGTCGTGTAAAAGACTTTAAACACTAACCTGGCTGCTCCTCCAGTGCTGCTTCTCTTCCCTGTTTCCCCCGTCGCCTCCTCTTTCCTCCTCCACCTCCTCCCCCTCCACCTCCTCCACCTCCTCCTCCACCTCCACCTCCTCTCTCCTCCTTCGTCTTTTTTGTCCGGCACTTCCTGATCTTGCACTTCTTCCTCTGGATGCTCTCGGGACAGGCGCTGCCTCCGAGCGTCGGCTCCAGTTTGACCATGCGGGTTCGGATGGTGTGACCTTTACCGCAGGACTTGTTGCACTCGGACCACTCGGACCAGTCGGAGACCATGCAGTCCTGGGCTGGAGGGGGGGAGGGGGGGGGAGGGAGGGAGGGAGGGAGTGTCATAGCATCAACACCAAAAAACTGAAACTCACTTCAACAGAGCGACAGGAGTTTCACTCACGACACTCGGGCAACATGCACTTCTCCGTCTGCTCCAGCTCCTCCGTGCACCCGGCGGGATCCGACTTCATCATCCTCTGACGGGTTCGAACCCCACGGCCACACGTCACACTGCAGCCGCTCCAGTCCGACCAGGGGGACATCATGCACGGGAGGGTGTCTGCACGCACACACACAAACACACACACACAAACACACAAGTTACACATCTGTGAAACATGTAAACTAAATGAATGAATGAATAAAGTGTTGCTGACTCACGGCACTCGGGCATCATGCACTTCTCCACCTCCGCCACCTCGGTTTTACACATGGATCCGTCTATCGGAGGCATCTTCACCATGCGCTCACGTCTCCTCATGCCGATCCCACAGGTGGTGCTGCAGGGGTCCCACTCCGCCCACTCGGTCACCACACAGCTGCTGGGAGCTGTGGGAGAGACAGTTAATGTGAATTTAGATTTCCAATGTCGAGGAACATTTTAAATCCAAAAGGTCAAAGGCCAACTTCACCAAAATACTTTTCTAGTCTTGCAGTTATAAATATTCTAATATCTTATAAATCAAAAGGCTCCAAATAAAGAGGAGATTTCAGAAGACAAATAAAAATGCACTCTATTCCAGACACTTGTAGATCTAAACAACTGTAAGAGTTTGTAGGTATAATACACATTTTGGATAAAAATGTCACAGCTAATTATTATGACTTCTGAAAGGACACTAATTTAGAAAACTGCAGTTTCCTGGGAGTTTATCTCTGTTTGCTTTTGAATGAAATAAAAAACACGTCTCCATGAATGGCCCCGGCAGCGCAGCCTCCACCAGGACTCACAGCATTCCTCGTTGACCACGCACTTGTCCGTCTCCTCGGTGTGCAGCTGGCAGAGCGAGCCGTCCTCGGGATACTGTTTGACGTATCGCTCTCTGGACCTCATCCCCATCCCGCAGGACACGCTGCAGGCCGACCAGCTGATCCACTCCGACATCATGCAGGTGGACGGTTCTGTCCACCAGGAGGCGACAGAGGCAGAAGATAAGCAACAGGTACCAGGGGAGGAACATCCCAAGATTTTACATTTTAAATTCAAATTTCCCTTTGAAACAACAGCACATGAAACCAGAGACTTTAAGCTCTTCAGTCAGCAGCCGAGATGATTGACAGGGATCTCTGAACCCAGCTCAGACCTTCTCCCTTCACCCTGAACTCTCTCCAGCACCTTCCCCTGATCAGTCATCTCAAAGTGGAAGGTGCCATTTTACTGCCTCAGCCGTCTCTTAATAAGTCAAGCAGCCGCGGGGTGTGTGTCTTCACAGCTTGAGCCCGAGGGAGGTGAAGTCAATACGTGTGACCCGGCTGTGTATCAGCTGCAGCTTCTCCTAACAAGCTCCACAAAGTCTTTTATCACTTTGAACCAGCGCAGGGCTTCAGGATCTCTGTGTTCACTTAGTGTGTCTGTGTGAGTCCGTTTCACTGTCGTCTCCTTCAAACTCGTCTTCTGAGAGGAAATCCATAACAACAAGAGTTAAGTTTTAAAACTAAAATGTCCAATCAATGTCCAGAACCAGCTTTTTACTTCCTCGTCAGTTTTAATCCTAAGGGTTGTTTCACACACGAGGGGATTTTCAACTCTTCACTGGAAATCACTAGTATAAGTTGAAACCATTTTTCAACTTACTTATAGTAAAGTACTTATAGTTGCATTACCGCCATCTTCTCTGCACCCATTGGACGACACGAGCTGTCAATCAGTATCCACGCCTCAATGTAAACACTTCTTTATGGTCTATTTGACTATGATTGGATCATAATTCACAAAATGAGCATCAGCTGTATTGAAGAAGAAGTTAAGAAACTAGAGATTGAGACATAAACTCCTGAGGTAGATGTTTACTGACGTTATGAAGAGAGAAGACACTGACTCCTGGTCTCAGGGACTTTCTCTCTCTGTGTGGACGAGGAGGAGTAAACGCAGGAGGAGCAGAGATCTGTGTGAGCGCCCCCAATCGGCCGCAGTGTGAACTCCACAATTATCAATCTCCCGCCGCACGCTAACGGAGCGCTAAATGAAAACAAAGGAGAGGTGCTCGGGAACAGAAAGGAATCTGTGTAGCTGTCGGATAATCGATAAGAGGAGCAGGAGTGAGTGGAGTGTGTGTGTGTATAGGTGTGTGTGTGTTTGTGTGAGTGTGTGTGTGTGTGCTGGCTGACTGGTCGACCTCCTGAGAGCGAGGGAAGAGGAGTGAGGAGGAAGAAGACAGACGTCGACTCTGCTGCCGCTCAGCATTTGTTCCAAACTGACAACTTCACTGTAAATTGGACGAAAGCAAACTCCTGGGATTGTGTGTGTGTGTTTGTGTGTTTGTGTGTGTGTGTGTGTGTGTGTGTGTGTGTGTTGTGGGATCGGCGGGTTCTTGTTGCTCGCAGTAAAAGAGCATGAAATGTACGACTTTGATGGAAACCAGAAAGAAAACGTTTCTCCTTTGACGAGAAACAGGAAAAAGTTGTTTCCAATTAGGTTAAAGAAACCAAGCATCTGTTGTTTGGATTCACTGTGAACATCATTAAATTGTTAAAGACGTTTGTGTTGTTACTTTATCTCCGTGTCCTGATTAAGGATTATGACACAATCCTCTTGTTGTTCCCATTAACACAACTCTGTAAACACGGTCAAAGACAAACATGGTTCAAATCCTGTTTTAAAGCCGGAGTCCGCTCGGCGTTAGCATCTAATCCACTTAATCTTTTCTGTGTCACTGAAGCAACCGGAAGGATCCAATCAGTGTTCACTCTGTGAAATGAGGGATTTACTGTGTTTAGTGACAGATTCTGTGGATGTGACCGAATCAGCCTCAGATACATGTCGGGGATCTCGGAGAAGACGCTTGTTTGCTTATTATCTGCTTCTCTGCACACGACAGACTCACTAAGTGGCTGCATGGTGTCCAGCAGCCACCAGGGGGCCCCGAGAGTCAAACCAATCACTCCCTGTTAAGCAATTTGTCCTCAACGTAAAAGCACAATTCTTGTTTTGTAGCTTTAGATTGAGGACGAGCTTTTATTTTGAAACTTACTTAACAGACTCTGTAATTGTTCGACATACATTATTCCAATTTATGGAGCAACTTCTGTTCCATTTTATGATTGTGTATAAAATCTTAGTTGCATATTAACCAGGTAGGATGAAAACAAAGTTTTCTGTGCAAAGAAAGCTGAGGCAGGCCCCCCTCAAAACGTATCCTGGCCCCAGATGTACAGGTCCGGCCCTGGAGCACAATAATCCTTCACAACAACAACAACAACAACAACAACAACAACAACAACAACAACAACCTCTATTGTCATCTGACGGCAGCACAATTAAACTTCTGAATAAACTGAAACCACCGGGCTGTGAAATGCAAATTAAGCAAAGACGGATTCCATCAGATTAAGTCAGAAGGAAACACCTACAGTCACCGAGTCTGAGATGAAACCTCGACTCTAATCTGCTCATTATTTCGTGGCTTCACTGATCGTCTCTGTTGAAAGGAAACAAACGCCCCCTGATACGGAAACTGTGAAAAGTTTAGAACACAAGAAACTGAACCTTTTGTTTTTAATGATTACAGTTAGATTCACTTTAAGGAAAAAGGTTTGTCACATCAGAACAGAGCGGCTGCAAAGCAACATTCAGGGTTTATGGTTTTACACAGTGAAAATAAAGATGGACGACACATCTTCTCCTATTGTCCACACATGAACCCTGCCTCCTCCATGTTGTTGGATGGGACAGACACCAAACTAAAACATCATAGTCCACATTATCTATATATTTTTTAAAGATCCATGGTTACAAGTCTATAAGGTGTGTGTGTTTGTGTGTGTTTACCCTCCAGGCTGCAGCCCGGGCCCATGCATGGCTGGAAGTCCTGGGTGTGTGGACACGGCACGCTGGGGTCCAGCTGAGCCTTCAGCATCCTCTGCCTCATCCTGCGACCTTTCTCACACGTGGCGCTGCTGCACGCCGACCACGGAGACCAGCCCGAGTAGATGCACGTCTCCGGTGTGTCGTCTGAAGGAGGAACACAGAGGGACGGTGAGTGGCTGATGGAGGAAGTCATTTTTATTATTATTGTCATAATTCAGTGACGTGGAAAAACCAGGATCATTGTCGGAAGTTAAATCTGCTTTTCCAAAACTTGATTTCTATTTCATTCCACTGAGCTCATTTCATCAGATGCGGGGCTGAAGGACGAGCGACTGGGCCGACACTGATTATTTAACATCACATCTGAAGGTGATTACCACAGGTAGCTGACCACGAGGGGCCACGGGAGAGGAGCACAGGGTGTGATGTGTGAATGTCTGGTCCAATTATCAGTGGGAGCAGCAGAACAAGAAGCAGCAGGGGTTCTGGCTTCAATTAACAACCCTCTCTCGGGGGTTCGGACACAGAAGAAAGAGAGAGGAGAGGAGAGAAGGAATGAACCATCGGGCCTCAGGGAGGAACCTGAGCGGCTCCAATTCTCTGGGATAAAGTGTCATGACAGTCGAGGAGATAGAGCGAGGGAAGAGAGAAGAAGCCGACCGGCTTGAATGGATTCTCTGTAGTTTCATCTCACGCAGAGAGGAGGGAGAGAGGGAGGACGAGGGAGTAAGAGAGGGAGCGGTGGAGGAGGAGGAGGAGGGGAGGAAGGGAAAGCTTCATGACTGACTGAGGAGGACATTTATTAGGCGGCAGGAGATCCGTGTTCAGGATTCTGCAGCGTGGGCAGAATCCTGCAACCGACTCCGGCTTCGCTTGAAGAAGCACAAGCGCTGCTGGGAACCAGTCGACTGATCCCTGTGGGAACTGGGTTTCTGTCAGACCACAGAGAGAAAGAGTTTGTGCAACTTGTGACATCAAATATGGTTTTTTATCGAATCAGAAGAAAAAGAAAGTAGGAGAAGCTCGAGGGCCCAGAAGGAGAAACGTTTAAACACGAGGACAACGGGATTCATAAATGGAAAAATATGTAGAAAACTGGGTCCTGACTATTTTCAGTTTCAAATATAAAGAACACAGCAGGAGATTGGTCACATTCACAACCACAGGAAGGTTCTGGTGAGGGGTATAAACAGCAGGCGGCAGCACGTGATGGATATAATGGTTTGGAAAGCTCAGGAGGGGCCTCCACCTCACAGCTGGGTGACGACAGGGCCTTTCCAGATGTGTGTTCCGACTGTCTGACCTCCCACCTGAGACTCCAGTTAGACCAGTTGTGACTCTAATGAGCTCACTGGGAGTCCTTGAACATCGCTGAACCCTGCACCCGTCACTCTCTGTGTGACATACGAGACTCAGGAGACAAATATCAGGTGAGGACAGGGACTGAGTACTTCACCTTCCTCCTTCTCCTCTTGTCCAATATCAGCCACTATGTCATCGATGGTGTCTGGGACCACGTTACACTGCTCCCCCTGTGCACACAGAGAAAACACATGTAAACAGATATGCTCCTAATGGCTTCTTCTTGTAAAATGAACCAAACTTTAAGGGTCCAGCAATTAACTTTCAACCAAATCCCACTTAAAGTAGATAAAGTTTGTTAATTTGTTTGTGAGAATATTTCATTTTCATCACATATTTTCCGTATCTCACGTAAACATAGGACACGTTACCTTCCTAGCGATGCGTTCCACCACCAGTCTGGCCAGCGGGGTGATTGCCCCCCCCCTCGGGGTCGTAGAACGGGCTCTGTGGATGGTCCAAGCTGGTCAGTGGGCGGATCTTCTGCTGGGGGATCGACGGCTTGTTCGGCGACTGGAAGAAAGTGAAACATTGAAATGAATGAACACGGCAACGCTTCTCCTTTAGCATCTCTCAGCATTTGTGGCCCTGAACCAGCGACTAGACGGTCGTGGTGGTGGAGACCAAAACAAAGATAAAAAAGGAAAGTACAAATAAAGGGAGTGGACACAAGATCCGGATTCCTCATGTTGCCCCATGTCTGCTCGGTGTGTCGGGAAGTTCTTGTTTCCTAAACTATCTGCCCTTCACCAGTGGTGCGTCGCCGCTTCGCCCCCCCTGGCAGCCAAATTTAATTAATTCAGCTTTTTAGTATCTTATTTTTAAAAGAGCTGATGCCACTAGAATAACTTCAAACCCCTAATAACCTCTCTGGAAATAACTAATATATCTGAGCAGAACGGGACATCAGGTGGACATGATCCAACCCCCGCCCCCGATGCACCGAACATCAAATCAAACCTCCCTTTTATCAGTTCAAGGGCCTTTCAGGTTTCCACAGTCGTCTTCTCCCCAGGTGGAGGCCTCCGAGTTCTCAATGTGAATCTAAAGGTGAAATTCATCTGACAGCTCTTTAACAATCAGGGGGAAACGTACGTGAGCGAGAGAAAACGCTACAGGTGAAGATCAGGTCACGACTTGAAGGGGAACAATTCCCACGACAGCATTTGTGGTAAATTAGTCGGTGTCCTGGAGGAAAACATCTGTTCTGGAGACCGGAGATGCCCGAGGGACGAGAGTCTGCGTTGACCGCGTGGGGAACGGCCAGAATAATCAAAGTAAACCAGCCTGAATTCAGGGCATGGGAGTTATTTTGTATGTCACAGAATACAAATCCAACAGGAGGGTACAGTGCATGAATGTGTTTGGAAAAAGCTTCTGAAATGAGAACAACATCATTTCTCATGCAGCAGGTCAGCGGCTATTCAAGCAGAATGAATAAAAAGTAATAATAGTAAAATAGCTCATTGGTTGTTCTCCTCCTCTCCGGATTGGGAGGTTCTGTCAGGGCCCCGGACGAGGAGCCATCTGGTCCGGGGGCCTCGTCCCCGTTTGATGTCACTATGATTTATTAATATCCTTTTAAACACCTCTTTAATAAGAGATATGAGGCTTTGGGTCCAGGTGAGTGCGATAGAAGTGTTTGCGCATGGCTTTAAAAAAAAACCACACAACTCTAGAGAGAACTGATGAAACATGACAAATATGAATCATTCTCTTTCTTCTTTGAGCCAAAATGTGTGTTTTTCAAATCAAGAAGTTTGAAACCAACTTCCTGATGTGATATATGCGGCGGTGCTGAATTAGACAAAAGCACGACGGCTACAAAGGGAGAGTGGATGTGAAGTCAGTGGAAACCTCCACTATTCTCTTTGTTCTGCTGCGAGTTGATGAAACGTTTTCTCCACTGACTAGAAGGATGAAAAGATCTGGTGTGTGAGACCAAACAAGAAGACATGTTCTCCTTGTTGGAGATAATTAGAAGTTACACAACACAGAAAGGAAAGAAAAGAGAAGAGGCTTTGGGTTTTAACACAATGAAAAAAGATCAGCAGGAGTCTGGAGGAGACAAGAGGAGTCTGGAGGAGTCAGGAGGAGTGAGGAGGAGTCGGGAGGAGTCAGGAAGAGTCTGGAGGAGACAGGAGAGAGTCAGGAGGAGACAGGAGGAGTCTGGAGGAGTCAGGAGGAGACAGGAGGATTCAGGGGGAGACAGGAGGAGACAGGAGGAGTCTGGAGGAGTCAGGAGGAGTGAGGAGGAGTCGGGAGGAGTCAGGAAGAGTCTGGAGGAGTCTGGAGGAGTCTGGAGGAGTCAGGAGGAGACAGGAGGAGTCTGGAGGAGTCAGGAGGAGACAGGAGGATTCAGGGGGAGACAGGAGGAGGAGTCTGGAGGAGACAGGAGGAGTCTGGAGGAGTCAGGAGGAGTCAGGGAGGAGTCTGGAGGAGTCAGGAGGAGACAGGAGGATTCAGGGGGAGACAGGAGGAGACAGGAGGAGTCTGGAGGAGTCAGGAGGAGTCAGGAGGAGTCTGGAGGAGTCAGGAGGAGACAGGAGGAGACAAGAGGAGACAAGAGGAGTCTGGAGGAGTCAGGAGGAGACAGGAGGATTCAGGGGGAGACAGGAGGAGACAGGAGGAGTCTGGAGGAGTCAGGAGGAGTCAGGAGGAGTCAGGAGGAGTCAGGAGGAGACAGGAGGAGACAGGAGGAGACAAGAGGAGACAAGAGGAGTCAGGAGGAGTCAGGAGGAGACAGGAGGAGACAAGAGGAGACAGGAGGAGTCTGGAGGAGTCAGGAGGAGTCAGGAGGAGTCAGGAGGAGTCAGGAGGAGTCAGGAGGAGTCAGGAGGAGACAGGAGGAGACAGGAGGAGACAAGAGGAGACAAGAGGAGACAGAAGGAGTCTGGAGGAGTCAGGAGGAGACAGGAGGAGTCAGGAGAAGAGGTAATGGCATTTCTCTGTCTGTAGGTGGCAGTGATTTAATGTCTTCTGTGCAATAGAGTGAATGATACCTAAACAAATTGATTAACTGTAATTTTAGAAGGACACTCTCAAGAAAGAAAGAGTGTAAGTACATCTCAGGCTTCAAAGTTTTTAAAACGTTGGGTCTCAATCGAGGTTGGCAGAGTTTCTGAATGAACTATTATCTTTAATTATTCTGTGATGACATGGTGAAGTGTTTGTATCTTTACAAGACATTTCGATCTGGGTTCAAAAGTAGAAATGTAGTAAAGAGGCGTTGTCGAATCATTCAGGAGATGGAGGGGTCAATTCCTCTCTGATGCTCTGCTTTTGTGTTGGAGACTTTTTTCTGACTGATATTTACCCCAGTCTCCCCTCAGCCGGATAGAAGCTCCTTGCTTATTCATGAGCTTGTAAACTATAAATAAATTGGTGTAGTCTGCAAACAGGGGGTGAATATGGATGAGCACCTTTCATACTGAGGATGAAGGGAAACTACAAACAGGTGGAAGTCGGCTGTGATGTTGGGATCCCATCGATTACCAGTTACTCCAGTTGTATTGGATTTGGCTGCAGCGCTGTTTACCCCCGAGACTCCACAAGCACTTCACACACACACACACACATCATAGTGGGGAATAGATAATGACTGAATTTTCTATTTTGGGTGAACTATCCCTTAAAGACTGATAACAGCAAACATTCAGACCCCTCAGGACGATGAGGATCATCTACCTCGTAGGTGACTCCTCCGTCAGTCCCGGCGTCCCAGGGGATCAGCTCCGTCTCCAGCCTCTGCACCCAGCCACACTCCTTGGTGCAGAGGTCCTCCCCCGACAGCCCCACGTTCCAGTCCGGACTGGGCCCCAGCATGGTGAGGAAGGACATCAGGTGCCGGGAGCGGTCCACGGAGAACTCTGCCGACGGAGCTGCTCGCCTGGTGAGTGGGCGAGTAATGAAAGAGAGGGAGGAAGAAACAAAGAGCACAGATTAGATGTAAGATGTGTTTTTAACATCCTCATCTCTTAGCGTTTTCTTTTTCGATAATTACTTTAAAAATGGCCAGTTATGATGTCATGACCTCTGACCTCTGACCCCTGACTCACTCTGCTAATTGCTGAATAATTAAAGTTCAGAAATCTCCAATTAGAGGCATAAAAAATGGCTCATAATGAGGAACTCTCTTTGCATGTCTGAAACCTGCTCAGTGTGATAACCGGATAAATTGGAGGTTTCTTTTTTTGTCTTTGTGTTTGTGTGTGTCTGTGTGTGTGTGACCGTGTGGGGGAAACATGTACGTGTGAATGTTCTCATTAGTAAAAGTAATAATGGCACAATATATTGAAAATGACAGAAAACGCTAGGAGGGGCAATTAAGCAGATGTTTGGTGAAAGATACAGTGCATTAGTGTGTTTGTGTGTGTCTGTGTGTGTGTGTGTGTGTGTGTCTGAGTGTGTGTGTGTGGTGTGTGTGTGTGCACCCACTCTGTGCCGAGGGCTAGAATTGTGATAGGTTTCTAATTGCTCTTGAACCAATTCCAAAGTGTGCACAAGATGCCAGAGAGTGTTCAGACACGTCAGTGAGGCTTTTAAGAGGCTTTTGAAAAGACAGCATCATGAAACAATACAATATACTAATATCAATATTCATACAACAGTTTCATATATTGATAATTGGGTCACAAATTAAAACCCTTTTTAAAACATGTAGTGCTAGTTAATTGTGAGTTGATGCTGTGCAGAGGGAAGATGAAAACATGGTGATTCTTTATCAAAGGTTTTGTTAAAAGAGAAATTGAATACGCTTTGTTTAATATCTAATATCCTGAATGATGCACATGAGGTGTTTAATAACATACAGGTCATTTTACAAGAGTTTTGAACGTCTTTGTTTACTTCAGAGCAAACTGATGATATAACAACCTGAGCTTGAACGAGCCGGAATATTCTCCACAGACACAAATATGACAAAGTGTTTTATGAGATTCAGTTCTCATGAAGTGACCAAACCACTTTCACTCTCGGTCTGAACAGCCAAACACTTTATAAACAGTTTCTTTAACTAAAGATGGAGATTTTATTCCAGCAGCTAAACACAATACTGTTGAAAACATGAATAAACTGTTAAATGTGCAGAATGAGACAAGTGTTAAAAGAGATAATAACATGCAGAGTATTTTGCTATACTATGCACTGAAACTGTTATTTAGTATTAAACCATTGTAGTTGGGGTTAGGTTTTATTTATCATGTAATTTTGCAAAGACTTACGTTTACTATAAACCGTTAATATGTTAAATTTAAATTTATCTGTGGAATAAAATGAATACAATGAATGTTGTATCTGTCTCAGAGGAGAGTTTTCCCTTTCATGAATGTGACATTGAGTGATACTCACAGGTTGAGCGGCTGCCATGCCGGCCACTGAGCCTTCGTCTTGATGACAGTCAGTACTTCATCTCCCTGCAGAGGAAAGAGAGGGAGAGAGGGAGAGAGTGAGAGAGGGAGCGAGGGAGAGAAAGAAAGAGAAGCGACATTGGTAAATTGGTGACAACAAAGTGACTAAAAAAAGAAACATTGGCAAAGAAAGGAGGCGAAGTGACAAATTGACGTGACGGAGGGCGAGTCAGTGACGTGTGTTTCTCTTCTCAAAGGCTCAGGAACCTGGACAAAGTGTCTGTTATCAGGACCAAGTGGCTCCATGCTGTTTAATACCAGCCGTCTGTCACTGTGCCGGGCTGAGGGCTCTCTGTGGGCTGCTCTCTGAAGCCCCCCCCGAGGCCTTATGGCTGCTTTATGGACTGAGCAGCACATTCTAATGCATCATGTGTGATTCTTCAGGCAAACACGGGGACACACAGGATTTAGTTCTGTGCAGCAGCTGATTGGGACTCAAGTGGAAAGTCCACGTGTCTTCTCTGTTTTAATAAGAGTCTTTTCTCTACTGCTTTATGTGTCCTTCCTCTATACAACACACACACACACGCACACACACACACACACACACACACACACACACACACACACACACACAAATAACAGCATCAGTTTGGGATATGCCAAAAAGAAAATCCTTTTTATTTGGCCGACTGAAGGTTCCAGAGTCGCCTTGAAAGCCTCCTCGCTTCCCTGGGGCGCTGTGGAGAAAACAAGTGTGGTGTGTGTGTCTGTGTGTGTGTGTGTGTGTGTGAGTGTGTGTACGTGCTAGCAGGTGTTTGCATGTGTGTGAGTGTGTGTGTGTGTGTTTCAGTGCGTGTGGATGAAAAGAAGTTGACAAGTCGTTGTCCATCTTCTCAGCCGGGGGCTCTGCGGCCTCTCAGACCTCACACCATCCTCTCACACACAGACAGACACACACAGACACACACAGACACACACAGACACACACAGACACATACTCACAGACATGTATCTGAATATAAACAGCCAGAGGGACACACACACACACAAACTGGTAGACTAATATAGTGAGCAAGAAAGAGCAGGGCGACTGAGCAATGGATGAATACACCGACCAGAGAGACAACAGCACCAGACGCTTATGGATTAAGAATGTTATCACAGAGAGTCATATTCATCATGTGGTCTTTGGATTCTTCACAATAACAAAACTGATATAAAACCCAAAGTAATTCAACGATCTCACAAAGAGTGAAATACAAAGAAACTTGAAGATTTGCATGATCGCAGCTCGTTCTGCCTCCGATTCAATTCTCAACGCCCAGATTTCCTCTGTGTTTCATCACATTTGAGAACAACAAGTTGTAAACGTCTTCACGGGTTCGAATTCAACGATCAACGCTCTCGCACGCACACAGATCATTCAGCTGCTGAACTGATCCGGGATCAGATACATGCTGCAGAATTGGATTGTTGTTTTTTTCCCCCTTGTGTTATTGAGACATAGACCAACTGTGTGATCCGGTGTCACTTCAGCTGATGTCGCCACACAGACAGAAGATGAAGCTGTAAAGAAAATCAGTGACAGGATGTTTTCAGGAGTTGTTGTTAAACTCTGCGATGTGTAAACATTGTGTTGGAGAAACACAACCTGTCTGGATTCAGCTGCACTTTCCTCCTCAGGCACGTGGAGAGGAATCACTGTGAGTGTTTTGGTTTCATTTGAAATTTAATGTATTATTTATCTGACCGCCTGGTGGAGCTGGGGCCCGGTGGGTTGAGGCTTCAGTGTTTGTCAGCAGCTGCGGGTTCGATTCCAGCTTGCAGCCGTTTGTTGTGTGTCTACCCACACACACACACACACACACACACACTCTCTCTTTTCCCTTTTGCTCTTCATCTGTCAATAAATATCAACAAAAAATGCTTCTATTTCCCCTCAAGAGCCGGAACATCTTCACCTACAGGCCGATGGGAGAGTGAGGGACTGAATCACGTTTTAGAGCACAGTGCAAATCAGGAACCAACATAATGTACTTTTGATAAGAATCCAAATTACACTTTAATTAACTTAAATTTAGTAACAGTGCTGCTCTACACTCGCAAAGACTCAACCCACCACTCGTGTTCCTCCCAAGCTTGAAAGCTCAAACGTCTGTAATCACACTTCCAGCTTTCTACAGAAAACATTTTGAAAAGGATAAACAGGGTAATTTTCTCTATCACTCTTTCCCTCCATTCACTATCGGCCATTACCAGCAACTGTGAAAGCTTTGCATCAATTCAGGCTAAAAGAGAAAGAAACAGCCGTGCAGGTTTTACAGCTGCCCTCAGCCGCTGCCGGGTGATTCAGGAGGCTCGGTGGAGGCCGGCAGGAGATGCAGATCCTCCTGTAACGGTCCCGTTTGTTGAGAGTAATTATTGTAATGGCCCCGAAAACACTGTGGTTTACCCGTGTTTAAAAGGCACATTCCATTTCACTGGAGTCTTTTTCACAAGAGAAACGACGGAGGGAGAGAAGGAAGGAGGCGGAGGTGGAGGTGGAGAGGCCGGTCAGGTGAGAACAACAACTGGAGGAGGAAGGAGAGAGGGAGAAAGCAATTACATGCAAAGTGAGAGAGGGAGGAGGGGAGGGTGAGACGAGAGAGGATGGAGAGAAGAGGGAGAAGAAGAAAAGGAAAAAACAAAGAGCGAGGGAGAGAGAGAGAGAGAGAGAGGAATGTATTCAATGGAAGGAGAGAGTGATTATGTCACTTCCCGCCCTCCCTCCCTCCCTCGCCCTCTTGCTCCATCCTTCTTTTCCTTTCCATATACCACCCGCTCCACACTAGAGGACAATCAGCCACGTTCAGCCGTCTCCCTCAACAGCCAATGAGAGTGAGTTTGTATTTACAGTTTTGTTCCTTACTAAAACAAACCTCGTCCATATTGACCAAAAACGATTGATGGTTGTGAATATCAAAAAAGACTATATTTGTTATACCTGCTTAAAATACAATTTCCCAAGTCGTGAATAAACTTTCCTGCTTCCACTTTTAAGATGCTGAGTATTTGCCCCCCCCTGAGCCTGGGGACTCAGGGAAAAGGTGTCTAATAATAAATCAACAACACACTAATGCAATTACAATTGCATAGGGGCTTCAGAGCAGATGGATGAGTGAGCCAATACCTTGTAACTCAGTCGGATAGAATTCACAGCTTAGGTCAAACTGTACGGGAACACACACAGACACACACAGACACACACGTAACAATTCACTCAGTAACACACCACACTGATAAACATTAAATGAAACGTGATGAAACAGTCACATTAAAATAAATCGTTACTTCCCCTCATCCAGAAACATCCTTACAATCATTTGTCAGATATTATTTCACACACACATACACACACACACACGTGTATCGACTTCAGCTGTGCAGGTTGTTTGGTTATTCATCAACCACCTGTGAAACGGGTATGAAGCCGAGAGCGTCTCTGTATCATCCGTCCAATTACATCGTGATTTACTCGTCCCTCAAGCCGCCTGTTGTGATGTCACTGTACAGAACCAGAACCCGTGTTTCCTCAAAGCGACGGCATCGCCATCTTCTGAAATAAACAAAGCACTTATCCCCCGTCCCCTGAAACCCGGCTCCTTTAGAATCACGGTGCAATTTTCCATAATTGAACATTTCAGATACAGGTTTGAGGCTGTGTGTTTGAAATGTGTCTGTTTTGGTAATCGAGTCTCCGCGGTGGCCCCTGGAGATGTGTGTTCACCCCCCCCTCCCGATAGCTCATATTCCAGCAATCTGCGTTAAATGTTAATGCCTCACATTAAACACACTTAGAGCCTCAGTGTTCAGAACAATGCAGCACGGCGACAATTAGAACCGAGGTTTTTTATGAGACTTTGACGACGGCAGCGAAGGTGCTCCGGGCGAAGGAGGAAATATCAGGGTTATAAAAACACGCTGTTTTATTGAATAGAGCCAATTTAAGGCCCCGGTGTTTGTGCAGAGGAAACAAATCCCCTGCTGGTTTCTGGATTTATAGATATTGTATCTGCTGCGTCAGCGAAAATCACACCCACCCAATCACATTCTCGTAGGTCAGGACAGGGAGGACACGAAGTCTCAGGGTTGAGAGATATATATTCAGGGAGCTCAATATACCCTGAGGGATGGAGAGGTGTCACATGATCATGGAAGACGGCGTGGACCTGGAACAAGCCGTTAACCTCGAGATCAACTGAGAGATTTACCCAAGTTCTGTGGAAGGCTGAGCCTTTCCAGCAGGTTCATGTCCAACCACAGATCCTCCAACCTTTTTCTGATGAGGTCTGACAGAGACACAGGGTCAGAGGGACGGAGCATCATTGTTCTTACAAAGCCGACACACACTCAAACCCCATCTTTGGAAAAATAAAGTTTACAGTTATAGAAATGATATAAACTCAAGTTTGTCAGAGTACTGCAAACCTGAAGTAATACTGTGAGTACTACAGGAGGACACAGGAATCACTGGGTCCTTTCTAGTCAGTGTTATATATATTCTTGGGGACCAGTTGGATGTTTCTCCTTCAGGGATTAACCCCGACTGAGTCTCCTGGGCAAACAACTCCATTAACCCTTAGACCTCGAGTTCAGATCCCTGACCAGTTTGTTTACGTCCATGTAGAGATGGAGCCGGAGGAAGAGGGGGGGCCTCCACACTGACTGAGGCTTACTAATGATGCAACGTGATGAGCTTTCATGTCATGAATACATCAGGATGCTGTGTGTGCACCAGTATTTGCATTTCCACTAAGACCCAAAACCCACAGATCATCCTGTTTTAAATATAACTCGCTGATTTGTTTGTGTGTTTACGGAGTCACTTAACTTCCACAGAATGAAAGATTCAGCAGTGATGTCTTCTCTGGAAAAAAAGAGAGAAAATGGAAAAACATGTTATGACAGATGAGAGAACAGAAGAGAAACACTTTCAGGAGACGAGATGAGAAACGAGGCGTCGGCATTACAGTCAAAAATAAATCGTCCAGCGTTACAGCTCCTGAGGAAAATGGAGGTTTCAGCAGAAAAGTATTTTGAATTTGCATCTGAAGTGGATCTGGGACTGAAGAGGATCTGGGACTGAAGTGGATCTGGGACTGAAGTGGATCTGGGACTGAAGAGGATCTGGGACTGAAGAGGATCTGGGACTGAAGTGGATCTGGGACTGAAGAGGTTGTTTTAAAGACCGGCCGGCTGCAGCTGAGACCCCTCAGAGGTTCCAGGACCTGGAGCTCAGGTTGAATCTGAGTGACATCATCACTGAGACCTTCTGGAGGGGGTGAGAGGAGAAGGACACAGCAGTGGACTGATAAGTTCCTCTTATCTGCCTGTGTAATGAGGGTCAAGCACCATTAGGGGGCGTCTCGTCCCTTCAGGCCTCTGATTGGTCCTTTGCTCCGTCCTGCTCTGTTGGATTCAGGTCCCGTCCTCCTGTCTGATTTCTTCTCGTCTCCTCACCATCACTTAGGTGAAGTAAACTGCCTCGGTTACTTTGGTGTTTCCTTGGAAACGCGGCTCTGACATTTCTTTCCAAGGTTATGAATGAAGACTTTACTACAGACAATTGATCAAACCACCGACTTGAACCTTCCCGCTGCTATAATTTGAGAAGAAGGCAAAGGTCATTATGTGCTCGGCTGAAAACCGGTGCTTTGCCTCTGGTAGCCGAGGTGATGATTTAGAAAATTGCCTGTGGCAGTTTCATTTTGTGTTATATTGTAGTAGATGGGCCGACCTTAGAAAACCTCTGTGTGAAAAAAAAACAAAAAAGCCAAAGGAGCAGATCTAACGGCTTCAAGTCAAAATGGATCTTTAAGGAGGAGGAACGGAAAATACGTGAAGTCAGATCGGTTAGTGTCAAGATGAGTCAGGCACGATTAGACGTGGTTAGACAGGGCTAGACCTAGTCAAACATGGTTGGACATGTTGGACATGCTGGACATGCTCCAGACTTTCACATATGAGGAACACGGCAGGAGATTGACCGTGTCAGATAGATTCAGAACAACAGGAACATTCAGGCGATGGTTGGAGCAGCAGCAGGAGGCAGGACAGTACGTATAAAAACAAGCAGCATCCGCCTTATTATCAAAAGATCTCGATTCTCATCCTTGTGTGTTAGAAACATCATCAACCACTCGCTCAGTGGGGATGTCCTGTATCCTCACATGGACTAAGACACTGTGGACTGTGTAACGCGGTGGAGGCAGATGGGTTCTGGTCCGTGCCGACCCGTCAGGTGGGAGATGTTTACGACCCCTTCATCTCCTGGAGACGGCCCTGGACGGAGAAGCCCTCACACTGCTTCTCTTTGTGCTCGTCTCTATTAAGCTGCAGTTTCCCTGCTAAGAATACATTAACAGGTTTCTCTCCTGCTCATTAAACTTTCATGAGGCTTGAAGCTGCGACAGGAAATATGTCATCTTCTGAAATGGCTTTCACCAAATAATCCTCTGTATGAAAAATGAATCCGTTTGCAGCTTTTTCTTTTCTTTTGTTCATGCTCCCTTTAATGTGTCACACATTGTTTATTACTGGTCGAGGAATTGTTCAGATCCTTGACTTTATATTCAATTTTAATTATTGGAACAACAACGTGTGCAACAGAGACTTTATATCAAGATGGACGACGTGACAGCTCCACAAAGGTGTCTTGATCGCCCCCTGATGGCCGGCTGCAGTAAAGGTCCTCCGTGTTGGTGGATGGGACATGGACCAAACACGGAAATATGTCCAAATGTTCATGCGTCTGATATGTTTGGTTCTAATTAGTTAGTGAGGTTATAAAAGTGATTGAAACTTCACAACTGAGAGCTGAGGCTGTGTCTTGATTGGATATTCACACCACAGTCAGACACAGATAATGTGGATTCATATTAAACCTGTTCAGATATGTAAATGAATCAATCCGAGGCTATTTTTACTGTCTCCATTTCTTCTGTATCCCGCGACATTAATGTTCACATCGTACTGTAAAATGTGACACGTCAGCGTTTGAAGAGTAAAACATGTAAAGCATCTTTTACTAAAAAAGAAAGGAGGAAATGAGACTCAAGACTGATGAGCTGCTGTGATCCAACATCTCTAAAACAACAGAAAACAGAATCTGAGGAGACTTTCATCTGCACTTGATAAAACATATTATCAAATGTAATGACACTGCAATCAGATGTGGCACATCTCAAATCAGAGGCTGGAGATGCCTTCAGATCATAAAGCAGCCGTGAACATAAGAGACTTTGAGGAAGAGAGGAGAGGAAGATGAGACCAAAATCACCTCCAAAAATCAGATATTTAAATCTCTATTACTGTGTAAAATATATGAATTAAAGAGTTAAAGTGACATCATGCTCCACAAGACAGTTTCAGAGACTCACCATTCACTTTCATCCACAGCCTGTTTCTGTGGGAGTGTGGAATCTAGTGATAAACTCTGTTAGCCGGATTTACACTCGGCTGATGAACACGAGGATTTTTCCTGATTCTCCTTTAAAAGCTCATCATCTAGACAATCAGACGTAAATCATGAAACTGAACAATCAGCATGTGTTTTGTCTTCAGTTCGGCTCCCCAGTACACGTCTCCCTCTGCAACCGGCCGTAATTATCTTGTCATGTGGCTCGATGGGTGTGTTGAACACAACTGATTACATCAAGGCTGATTGGCGGGAAATATAACTGGCTGCAGCGGCGCTAATGAAGAGCGATGGGAGCCGGTGTCAGGCGGTGAACGCCAGAGCCCACATGTCAGCGCTGACACAGCCACTGAGGCCGAGACGGGGCCCTGATTAGAACTCATCATCAAATATCCGGCTGATAAAGTGTTGAGCAGCAGTGGAACGACAAGAATAACACAGAGGGGAGGGGAGAGCAGCAGTGACAAATGGCCGTATGGAGGGAAAGGGACAAAATGTTTGTGTGTGGAGTAAAGTGAGTTGTGAGTCTATTGTGCATTCAAGCAAACACCACTTGTTTGTCATGCAGGTTCTGTTTGTTTAATGGATTCTGCATAGAAGGATGGAGGCTGCCACAGTGACGGCTGCCGGCCTCAGATCTGCTCTGGTTTGAGATCTGTGGAAGACCACCTCAGTCGGATTTCTCTCGTGACATCTGAGGTTCATTAATGGAATGTTTTTATCTCTTTCCTTGCTATTGCGATATACAACTTTTCTTTGATTGGCTCCAACTCACCACATGACCCTTAAAAGCATAAGCAGTACAAATGAATGGATCATTCTTTAACTTATTTGTAGATTTTTTGTTGAGAGCAGATTCAGATTATCCTCAAACCCCAAAGCGTCCCCGATCTTCTCAAATTAAAGCTGAGCCTTGACTCTTCCATGTCGGATCCATTTCAAACTGAACCCCAGAGACTGAAGAACAAACCCCGTGTCATCTGGTGCGGTGACACCTTCACTTCCCTCAGGAGGTGCTGGGAAACATTGGTGGGGATTTGAGGGCATCTGGACTATACCACGCTTCACCTGCTGCCACCGCGACCCGGCCCCACACATCTGGCTCACACCACGGCTCCTGCGTCTGGGCCGTGGACCCCTGGGGGTTCCACATTAACAAAGTGAAATGGTGCAATGCAAACTGGCACAGTGGATTTCTCGGTGACTTTGTATTGGTGTTGAGTTCCAGACTGTCTCAGCTCATTGTGCAGTCAAGCTTCTGGACTGAGTCTGGAGTCTGAGGCAGTGAAGGAGCCACCGGCACCGCTCACTGACTGGATCTGAACAACAAGCTTAAAGAAAAGATAATAATATTGATCCCGTCTGCAATATACACACTGAGGCTGCATCTTAATCGACCCTGAATTTATAACACAGCAGGAGGCATCGAACATGTGGAAGACAAACAAAGGGAGACGCAGGGATATAAAAAGACTCACTGCAGATGTACAGAATCCACAAGATAACGCCCACAAGGCATAAGTGGAGATGGGGGGTGGCAGATGGAGGATGCAGCTGCAGGCGGAGGAACTCAGGCAGAAACAGGTGGAGATTCTAATAACAATGTTAATAATGAAATGAATGCAGCCACACACTCATTGTGAGAGAGAGAAAGATGCTGTTGTGTTTTCACAGTTTCTCTCTTTGGAGCTGAATGAGACGAACTCGCTTTTCACTGTGAAGACACATGATCAATGAAATTCAAGGTGAATCCATGGACTGTAAATAAAGATGGACGACATGCAAGCTCCCCAAGAATGTTTGTAACCGCCCCCTGGTGGCTGGCTGCAGTATAGGTCGCAAACCCTTGGCTCCATCCACAAATAGCTAAAACTGAAAAAAAGTAAAAAAGTCAATCAAAATGCACATTTACAAGGAATCGGCATCCTGTGGAATGTATTTCTCACAGCCTTAACTCCCCCCCAAAAAGTTATTAAAGTTCAGATAATGGCCGACGATAGGGAGTGACATGCGAGCAGAGCAGAGTCTTTACTTGAAGAAGAACCACAGTGACAACAACATGGACGATTCAGAAACACAGTTTGACGCGTCTGTTGAGCCGCTCGCCGAGGATCAGGGAGAGGGACAGGCTGGAGGACGAGGGAGAGGAGGGAGAGGAGGGTGAGGAGGGAGAGGAGGGAGAGGAGGGTGAGGAGGGAGAGGAGGGTGAGGAGGGACAGGAGGAAGAGGAGTTCAGTATCACAGCAAGCCAGAGACAAAGATGTGACCCGATGCAACTCTGCTACAGCGTCAATAAAACCTCTTTATTCATCCGCCTCTGACAAAACGCTGCGTGCTGTTTCCAGACGTGTCAAGTTTCCAAGTTTCCAGCAAAGATTTACAGTAAAAGCTCACATGGTTTTAGTTTAATGTTTCTGTCTGATTCAGAGGCTGAGAAACACAAAGATTTCAGCGTCAAGTTGTTAAGGAGGTTGTTTTGCAACGACGGGTCTCGGGTCTGAAAGTGCTTCTCTTTATGGAGGCCGCCTCAGGTCTAATTAATATTCATTGATCCTTGATCCTTTTTAACTCCAAGAATCAATCTTTAATTACAACTTTAATTCACTTTTATTTGCCTACAACTATCTTCCCTGTGACTTGTGTTAACAATGAGCTTTAACTACACAAAGAACTTTTTCTTTCTGAGCAAGTTTTCAAAGCACAATCAGAAAAAGAAACCGGAATAAAGCACAAATTGATCTAAAAAATAAATATAGTGAATCAATTTCTCATTTAATTGTGGTTGCAAAACAAAAAGAAGCAACTCTTAAGCGCAAATGACACAAACTGAAGCTGCATATAAACTAATATGTTTTAAAAAGCTAAAACGATCTCCGTCCAAACTAACACACTTCTATTAATATTAATATATCATGTGACTATTCACATACAGTCTGTTGCTTAGTTACAGAAAATACTTTGAAACAGCAGTGGTGAAAAGTAAGAGCAGGGATTTCATTTCCAAATGTCTTTTACAGACGACAAATCAACCCCAGTTTTCAAACATTAAAAGTTTCCTAACTTCTCAGTTTTAAAGCTTGTTTATGTTTAGAGATGTAGAAGGAAAGGGGCGGGGCCTTCTGTCCTTTAATGTCCGTTAACGAAGTGAAGCAGTACCACCGGAGTTCTGTGGGGGGGGGGTGACGAGGGATAAATTAGGAATGAATAAGTCTTTGTGAGTTGGATCACTGCTGTTTACAACGTGGCTGTGCTTCCGAGGAGAGGAGGTCGACAATATGAAAGAACGAGGATGGAAATGGGCTAAATGGAGGAAGGTGTGTAGGTGACTAACAAACCTCGGTTCACCATCTGTCCTGCTGCGATTAAAGCTTCGGTCCACGTGAAAGACGAAGCCTCATTATGAAGCTCCAGACATCTTGCTACCTGCGGCACGGGGAGCTAACAAGCTACCGTACGTCCACCTGTCACTCAACTCACCTCTCCCTCGCTTTCCCTCTCTCACTCCCCTGAACACTCCCCTTCTGATCAGAACCTAATCTTCCTCCTCTGCACTGATGAGAAACACCGGAAAAGAGGAATCAGGAAGAAAGGCTCTGGCAGGAGGCCCAATAATAACTCTGTAAAAAGTATTTTCCATTGTTTTGGATCTCAGAGTCAGATGTGGCCCGGGGGTGGGGTGGGTGGGGGGGGGTGGGGGGGGGGACTGGTGATTCATGATGTGATTGTGATTATTGACGAGCGAGGCGAGGAGAGGGAGCGGTTGGTCGATGTTAATCCTGACCCCACGGAGCCGCCGCCACCGACATAAACAACAGGTGCAGAGTCGCTTCTCAGTCATCCAGCGCTTTTAATGAATACAAATTCCCAATTAGAGGAAGATGGAGGTGCACACAAACACACACACACACAAACACACACACACACACACAGATATATAGCGTGGCAGCTGGAGAAGTGCAGATTGTTTCCCTGTGGAACAAACACACATTGTTATGCTGCATTAACAAAGCGTGTGTGACGGAATGCCATCGTTTCTCTACTCGTTCCCAAAGGATCAATATAGACCATGAACGTATATAGATATGATTTCACACACATTAAAACTTGGTGGATGCTGAGACTCTGAGTTTATTCTTGACCTCTGAAACACATTCTTCACTAAACTATGTTCCAGAGATGAATTATTGATTTATGTAATGTGGAAATAAATTAAATTATCATGTATATAACAAATCAATGTTTCCAGGTATGATATCATGACCTTTTATCCTTTTAAAAGTTATATTTAGTGAACTACATAATACGTGCAAATACAACAAATACGTGAAACTCTTTATTGTACTCCATTAAGTAGCAATACAATTTTGTATCCATCTATTTTGGGTTAAGACCTTTTGATGATGTCACTGTTGCCAAGACATGTTCCTGATGAAATACAAACTAATGCATTGTGGGAAATGTAGTTGTTGTGTTTCAGATGACGGCTGAAGATCTTAACGAGCAGAGCGATATTAAATCAGATGACATCAGAGTTTCTTGGATTAAAAAACCACGATGAGGAAGATTCCGACCCGGAGGACGTGTCCTCTGAGCAGCTCGAGGCTCCAGGACGTCCCCCTTGCTCCGCCTGCTTCCTGTCCCACTGTCCCTGGGGACGAGCCAGTGGAGACGATGCCCTTGTCTCCAGTCAGAGTCTCTGGGGCATCAGGACAAAGCTTCTCTAAACTTCACTGTCTTTTGTCCTCCTGCGCTTTCGTCTTCAACTTTTCTCCCTCTCCACTCGAGCTCAGCCGAGTTCCCTCTCCCTCGCTTCCCTCCGAGAAACAAGGGAGGAACAAACAAAACAAAGTGAGAGACGCCAAGGACGAGTCGAGGTCCCGGCGGTGCCAGCCGGCCGAACACGTCTCTTGCTCTGCTCCATCGATTCGCTGACAGGTGATCTTTAACCCCGAGTAACAGCGATCCACTCTGGACACCACGCTCTGTCAGCGCCCGTGCATTTTAAAACACCTTATTAAACATTCATGACCGAGCCGGAGTTATTACAACCGCAATTCTGTTTAATTCATCACTCGCTCTGGTTTATCCATTCGGCTCCGCTGCCACATTATCTTTTTACACGGACAATTTCACTGTGGCCTTTAAAAACACATTCATACGATCAGACAGAGAACATTATGATGTACGGTACCTGACAGCCGACACTGGAACAGACAGTCACGCCACATATGGCATTCAGGAATTAGAAAAATAGGGGGAAACTTCTCTTGCATTAAAAGGCCGTTCAGAGGCAGGAGTCATCTCCACGGTGGAGAGGACGTGATACAACTCATGAAAGCACAAATTCCCTCAGTGCATCTGAGCGTCGAGCTCAAATGAAGTCCCACCACAAAGTGAAGCGTTAAAGCCTTTCAACAGAAGATGAAAGAAAGACAGAGGCTTGTGCAGGGAGAGGAGCCGTCTGCCAGACTCACAACACAACACAATGGAACTGTTGTAAACGCACTTAGTCCAACGGCTGAAGTTACAAGCTGTTCAAATCGTATTTGTAAAAAGACACACACATCTGTCTCAGGTGATTCTGCTCTGAAAGCTTCACTGACTACTTTTCACATTGAAGACTTAGAAGTTGCACGTTTGAATCTCCAGCCCCGGCCTGCTTCGTGCTGCTCTCCAACCAAAGCAGAATAAAGTAAAGAGATTTCCTGGTGTTGCTGAGTCCATCTGTCTCACTGCTGCTTGGATCCGTTTGAGTTTCCACCAGCAGCAGCACGTTTGGATTTGTCTCCTCATGGGGGCAGAAGAATCCAGACACCAGGACTCAGACAGCAGCTACAGGACAGACAGAGATTCATCGACCAGCTCGGAGACACAGAGTTGGACAGAATTCTCTCTCTGTGGATCAGTGGCTCACGTGTCCCTCGAGGATCGATCACTGCAGTGTTGGATCTTCACGAGATAGGTTCAAAGGTTTCAAGGTTCCACCAATACTGTACATAACTAATAAAAGTCAACGTCCCTTCTGCTAATGTGGAGGCAGGTTCATGACCTATACTGCAGCCAGACACCAGGGGGCGATGAAGATGACCTGGCTTCATTTTTGGAGCTGTCATGTCATCCATCTTTATTTACAGTTTATTTACAATCAATGAGTTTTCTCTCTTATTTCCTGTTTTACTCTGAAATTGAGTTTGACCCTGTTCATCTCTAACTCGCTTTGCTCCCAGTCTGATTTCCCACTCTGGTGATGGTCTGCCTCACCCTGCTGCCTGGGACCTCTCATCCAAACCAACCTGGTGGGTTTAGTCTCTAGTGCTCCACAGTCATACATCTCGTCTCACCAGTTTGGACTGGTTCCAGTTCCTTCCTGTTCTGCTCCTGCTTGTTCTCCACTGTTTCCTGTTCTTCCTCCTGAGTTCTGGGATCGTTTCCTCTGGCCTGCCTCCCTGCACACAGACTGGAAACCCGTCCGATTGATTAAACACAACCCGCTCAGTCCTGTGTCTCTGCAACTTGGTCCTAACATCCTCCTCAGTCATGTCCTCCAGCTGCATGTTGGGTTTCTGTCCTCGTACCCCCCCTCTGCTGCCAATACAGTCACCTGACCTCCCCCCTCACCTGTTCTTCACCCCCTCATTAGCTCTCCATTGGTCCGGTATGAACTGCTCGTTGCCAGATTTGTCTTCGTGCCTCGAGCTGCAGCTTCTTCCAGCTCTCCATTCTCCAGCTCATCCTCTTTTTCACCTAGTCCGTGTATTTCATGGATTTTCATAACCTGCTTTATTTTTTATTTTTATACTAAAGGTTCCTCACTTTTACATCTGCTTCCCGAGTCGTGGTTTTCACAGAGCTCTTCGGCGGCAGACATCATTAACGGCTGCAGCAGGCCAAGGACGTTCTTTGTGTGTGTGTGTGTGTGTGTGTGTGTGTGTGTGTGTGTGTGTGTGTGTGTGTGTGTGTGTGTGTGTGTGTGTGTGTGTGTGTGTCTGCGTGCGATGACCAATAAAAGAACAGAAGCCAATTACTGCAGGGGAGAGAAACTTCCTGCTCTGTAGGAGAAGCGACATTAGGCAGAGTGCACGTCAACAACACACCTACACAGTCAACAACACACCTACACAGTCAACAACACACCTACACAGTCACATTTTCCTTCTTCTGATGAATTCTCATGTGTTGTTTTACGTGAGCCGCTCACTTAATGATAAAGAAACCTAACAACACCTTCTCTAAATGACCGTTGGCTGAATAACCAATAATCTGGTGATGATAGAAAAACAATAGTGATTTTAATTTGCAGTGAACTGAGTGATGCTCTGTTTTGTAAGATGGAAAAATAGGAGAGTCGGCCGTTTATGTTTGAAACGTATAAATTAGAAAGTTATCTGGAGAAGAAAAGATAGGATTTATAGATATGGAATATTCTGAATGAAATCATTTAATACTTTGTATAGATTTGTCTATTTTTTCTATTTTGTGCGTCTGCTCTTTTCACATTAAATACACAGAAATAAATGTTCCTGCTGTTTATCCTTAAAGGCATTTCACCGTGAATATGACAAATCTATTTGTGATATTCTGTCATTTCTCCAGAGGGTAATTTTAGTGAAGATGAAATTTCAAGGGAAACATCTCAGCGTCCCCTTCCATAGCTCATAGACTTGATATCTCCATTCAGAGCTCTCCCAGGTCGGATCCTCACACTTGCAGTTTAAGTATAATTAACGCTTCCAGGTTAAAGGGAGAGTTTTGATCTGTATTAGTTCTGCACCTCTGGAGAATTATCACCTAACTCTGCAGACTGATAACTTCTCCCATCGACACACAAACATTTTCTATTCCTATATTTGTGTTTGAGTCTGAATGTTCTCGACTTATATTATAAAAGGGAGCAGTTATATCTCCCATGAGCATCCCTCTGTAACTTCTATAAGAAATCCAGTAGAAATGTGTGGGTGGGAAATAAAATGTGTTTTAATGTGTAACATGCAAACACAGGTGGAGGTGATCACTGGGTCTCAGCCTGTGGTCCCAGTGGGAAACACGAGGTGGAACCATCACAAAGAACCACACGCCGACACCAGCGGTGCTTCTAGCTGGAAACCTCGAAGAGCACATTTATTTCCATTTAGTGCTATATTTATATTTATTGGTTGGAGGAGTCTTGATGAATTCACTGCCTCACATGAGGCCTGCCACCTTGCTCTCGCCCCCAGGCAGCTGCTTCTGGAATCAGACACGTGTCGTCTTCAATAAGAGCTGAGCGGAATAAATTAGACTCTAAACAACAGTTCTGCTGTTTCGCTTCTTTATTTACACGCACACGTCTTATTTCTTATATTTGTATCCACGTCTGTGCACGTTACCTCCTCGCTGGGATTTGACAGCGTTTGTCAGGTTGGTCATATTAAGGCTGTTTTCCTCCACACGATGTTTGGACTGAACGTTACTCGTCTCAGGGAGCGAGAGGTGGGTGGAGAATGAGAGGCAGTGTGTCTGTGTGTGTGTGTGTGTGTGTGTGTGTGTGTGTGTGTGTGTGTGTGTGAATGTGTGTGTTTCCTTCCCTCCTTGTGTATCTTTGTGATTTGTGCACACGTGGGAGTGCATGTACCCTGAGTTCTCCCTGTGAAAGAGTGACAGGTAGTTAAGTCCGTGAGCAGCCGATGACAGTGCGACATGTACACACATGCACACACATGCACACACATGCACACACAGGCACACACACACACACGCTCGCAGAGTCCTGGGGGATTTCTTGTGGAAAGCTTTTGGCGGCTGACAGGCCGACTGCATCTCACCACTGACTCTTAATTGGCTGGGAGTTCCAGGAGGGAGACAACTGGACGAATGAATCCGAGGATGAAGACGCTGACGGCCGAGACACAGACGCCCCGGTTCCAAAGATGATTGCATTTCATTCCCCCCCCCCACACCTCAGCTGACACAGGTCTCCGATGCTGAGGAACACAACTCACAGGTTGTGCTCTTCTTCAGGAGGAATGAGGATTTTACGAAGCTGTTTAAGTAATTTGAATTTAATGTTTCTGCTTCACTCGACACTTCCCGAGTCCCTGTTTCCCACTTTTAGGAAATATTTTGTACTTAATTAATAATTTTTGTCCAGTGCTTCAGTTTGTGCAGTTTTTTGTTCTCCTCGTGTTTTTGTTTAGATTCAAAACTGTAACAATATTAAATTTTTTACACATACACTGTTATTAGAGGTGAACAGTGTTTCTCCCCTTCCTCCTATTGTACAAAATAAAAGCCAGAATATCGTGAATCCTGGTGCTGCAACATTTATTGAGAATCTGAGACCAAGAGAGTCACGGCTTCAGCTCTCTCTTATACACTCTATTATTATTATCCCTCTGTATTTTATGACAAGACGATAATAATATAAAGAGCAGGTCCCGACTGCTCTTAATATGATTATAAAAAAGTTCAGGGATGTAACCCTGTGATAGTTTGTCAGGATGTGAATATAAAGACAAGACGACGGAGTGAGAGAAGAGGAGCAGCCGAGTCTCTCACTCTCCTTCACGCATGTCGGAATCCGACTCTGGCTCCCGACCAAGCAGACGCAGCAGCAGCAGCACAAACATTCCTCTCGGACGAGTGTGAAGCGGTGACGGCTCGACAAAACCTCTCAGAGCAGCAGTGACAGTGAGAGAACGAGCACACAGAGATGCACTCACTTTACCACGCTCTTAATCTGACAGGGGAGAGAAAGGACCGGAAAACTTTGGAGTGCTCCTGCTGCACCTGGAGTTTGTCTGTCACTGTCTGTCTGTCTGCTGCAGAAGAAAGTGAATGACAGTTCTCTCTGCCCTCTTCCCATGACATCTGTCTGAAATGAGGTCTTTTCAAAACACACAGAAAACAGGAGAGAAAGTGGAGGAGAGCAGAAAACGAGAGAGTTGAGAAAAGAGGGATTGGCTCATGAGAGCTTGAGCATCGATCAGTTGGTCAGAAAGCCGTCTGGAGAAAAGGACGAGACAGGAGAGAAAGAGATGGATGGATGGAAGAAAGAAAGAAAGATGCAAATATGAAGGAAAAATAAATATGTTAACTAAATGTGCTAACCCTAACCCTAACCTTCACACACGTCTCCCGCCCGACTGATCTCCACACTGAAGGTCATCGGGACACATTTTACATTTTTTTTTACATTTGTCAAACTCACACTTTGTCATGGAAATGAGAGCGGCTTTGTGTAGAGGAGAAATATCGGCCCTCAGGTGACTCGCTGCAGGGCCACGGCTGGGGGGGGGGTGGTTGTCTTTATTAACCTGCCTCCTCAGACTCTGGGTTCTAAAAGAAGAAGGTGAGCTGCTTTCCTACACAACTAAAAGCTGAGCCACAAACCTTGAGCACAATAGAATCGCACGTCTACTGGCTTCTCACAACAGCTGTAGCCATGACAGCCCCAACAGATCCTTTTAGGGTCCGAGGTTCGAGTGCAGCACGGAGCCGGCTGCGGTGGGGCGCCGGTATTCAGGGCGCCACCACAGAAAGGTAGAGAGCCTTGGTTACTTCATTAAAACCTAATCGACTGCGCCCGCTCCTCCTCGCTGGCCGGCAGCTCTCGACATTTCGCCGTCTGATCCGAGCTGCGATCACACCTGCTGAGAGAGCACGTGGCATTTCACACCGAGTGATAATTACGCAGCCCTAGATTATTTTCTTTGTCCCGTGGCAGCTGGAAAGGTTGAGGATTTACACCTCGAACCAGCAGCAGCTCCTCACATCCTGCAGCCTCCTCCTCCTCCTCCTCCTCCTCCTCCTGCTCGAGGGATCGTTACACACTCTCGGCTGCACGTGGCATTTCCAGAGCAAATCAATAATTAGCTGTGAAGTGGGTGGTGACATTAAGAAGATGATTCCTGCTCCTGTGGATAAAACAGAGCCGAGTCTGATCTCATCCTGCTGAGACGAGTGGCTTCAGTTTAACATGATCTTTCATTCATTGAGACCAGACGAGAAATATCAGTGTATTCAACATGTATATATATATATCATAGTTTTCATAATTGTAAATAAGAGATTACTTTAGAGAAAGAAGCAATTTTTTTCCACTTTCGTTAAAATTCTATCTTTTCCCTGGGAGCAATGCATGTTGAGGAATAAATAAAAGGCACATCTTTAAATATCTATAAATCTGAGCAAATGGTGTGGATCAAAAAAATTAAAACTTATCTGGCTTATTTAAATGTGGCTTCAAACTTGGTATGTGCTCTAGTGGGTGAAACTCTAGTTTACAACAATTTTTTTGCTGTTAGAAGGAAATGCTAGATCCATCTTGAAACACTTGTTGCCTCGTGCAAAACAAGATCCGACAGATTTCGGCTCCAAACACAGAAATCCTGTGTGAAGTCAAAGAATCCTAAACTTTCCTTATTGCCTCTTCTTCCCCTCTCGTGCTGTTTGTCTCCAGAGGACGTGCACCTCGTCCTGACAGCTCCACTCAGGTGACAGAAGCACTTCAGGGTCTCGGCCGTGTTTGAACTTGTCCCTGGAACCTGCAGTCAGCGGCTGGAGAGAAGCTGGTTTCCAGAGAGCAGGAGCTGGGACGCTCAGGGTATGAGCTGATGTTTGCCTTGAAGCAGCTTCTTTAAAAATGAACTTTGCTTCATGCATATTTTCCTCAGGGCTCGTGCAAGTCGGGTCCTGTTCACCAAGTCTCTGTGCTCACACGCTCGGCCAAGTTCAACCTATAAGCAAACAAGCAGGAGCGACTGACAGATGGGTCGTGATTTGCAGCAGCAACTCAACTTTGACCGTGAGACTCATTGAGTTCACACCAGAGAGACGGAGCAGAATGCTGAGTCAACAGAACAAACTGCTCTTCAGTTTCTGACTCTTATCAAACGATGACTTCCTGCTGTGAACGAGTATGAAGAAGAGACTTTTAGACAGAGACGTTCTGACATGTTATCTGCTCTCAGGTCTGTGTGTGTCTGTCTGTCTTGTGTGTGAGGTCGGATGGGGTGTGTGTGTAGGTGGACACTGGGCTGCAGAGGTTGCTCTTGAGGCTTTGTCCTCACATCACCACAGCTGATTGCTCCTCTGGATGGTTGGGATTCTCAGCTAAGACAGGGATTACTGACCCATGTCGGCTTCCCACCTTCACAGCAGCCGGGTTGGTGTCCGCCCGGTCTGCCCCCGGGAACTGAAAAACAGTGTGTGTGAAATGTGTGTGTGTGTCTGTGTGTGTGTGTGTGTGTCAGCGTGTGTGTGTGTGTGTGTGTCAGCGTGTGTCCGAATCCTTGAAAAGATAACTTCGATATATTTGCAAGCGTGAAGCTGAGTAGGACAAACATGTTTGAATGAATTGAAGGAAAAATCCAGACGTAAATAATCACGTTCTATAATCAGGCTGCTGAAGTTATGAAGATGATCTGGCATCACCTCACGTTCGCCCTGATTAACACAAATTCAACTTTCCAGCTGATTTATTTAAAATTCCTGTGCTTCCCTGTGGCTCACTTCAAAGAGAACTGACAAAATAAAGTTCAACATACGTAGTGAAACAAACTATTTACATATTCATATTCAAAACGTGATATAACATGTTACTTAATGAGCTTTGGAGACGCTTGCAGGCAGATTTTTGCTCATCGAGGTGTTTTCCAGTCTTTATAATGAGCTTCACATTTAATGCACATATATGAGACTGGTATCAATCATTTCAACCAATCAATTCAACCCATCACTTCCTCGGGCCCCGATCAACACATGTGACAAGTATGAAGCCGATTAGATAAATAGTTCTCGAGATATACGTTCCACATACAGACAGATTTCTGAATTTATTAGATATGGTTTTAAAAATGAAAAACTGAATCTTTGCAGCTTGTCGGCCAGAAATCAAATCTTTACTGTTCATTTTAAACTTCTTTAGTCTCAATGTTTAAATGTGCTATAATGGACGTAACAGATATAACTGATGATTTATTATCTTCACTCTTAATACTGCTTGTCAGATGGAATAAAAAAAACTCACTCTGCTGCCAACTGCGATTACAAGTGAGAATCTCAGTTTTCACTTAGCGGACGAGTCAGAGCCGGGATTAGAAAACGTTTAAAGACGGCCTGTGACAAAGTCCCCATAAAAACCCAATGGCGGACATTCCAGTGTACAGTGTACAGTACACAATCAAGCTGTTTCATTCTGCAGCTCAACGGCTGACATTCCAGTCACCAGTACACAATCAAGCCGTCTCATTCCAGTATGAAGCGGGCTGAAGTTTCCATTGTGTGTGGTTGGTTATTAGCCCCAGAGACAGACAGAGCAGCCAGGAGAGGAGTTAGGGCCGTCCATCAGCCGCTAGCGTCTCCACACAACAGCCCAAACCCAAACTGACAGGCACACACCACAGTGACAGACCACTAACAACACGCTATTGTTCTCCCCCCCCGCAAATGGTCGGGTGTGTGTGTGTGTGTGTGTGTGTGTGTGTGCGACTGTGGAACGGAGTCCAGCCGGCACACGGCAGCAGCACACATGTAACGTGTAGATTCATCACATGCTATTATTACTGGGACACTGGCATGTTCTCCTCTTCCTCAAGTGAGTTAGTGAAGAGGAGGAAGAACCAATAACTGATAAAACTTTATCCTCAGTGTTTCAGCCCCAAGTCTGAATGTTAAACGTCTTTTTAATTCACCGAAACATCTTCTGAAAATAACAGAATGTGTGTTTGAATAAAGATTTAATGTTAGTTTCAATATGTTTTAAATCTCTCTGAGTTGTGAGAGTGTGGACGTGGGAGTTTTATATAAGTGAAGGAGTTCGACACTTTCTATAAACTCACAATATATATATATATATATATATATATATATATATTCATAAATATAGTGTATTGTCACAGCAGCCAACCCTGTATGGATTTTAAAAGTCATGCACGTATTTGACTCGGCTGAATACACACTCAAGTATGCACAAGCACACACGTCTACAGCTGTGTCCTGTCATGCTCTCTACCCTGTCAGTGCCACACACACACAGCCACACACACACACACACACACACACACACACACACACACAATCACACACACACCTGAGGAGCTGACACAACAGTCTGTGCTCTTAGGGGTTTATATCAAAAATATCTGATCCCCTAAAGGCAGAGTTCACTGAATTTCACGGTATTGCACATTCATCAGCTGACATTTTGACATTAATGTGTGTGTCTGTGTGTGTCTGTGTGTGTTTGTGTTATTTCAGATTTTATTGCCGCAGCCTGTCATTAACCTCACAGTATGTTGTAATAGCTCCTGACAAATGGCGAGGAGGCGTGAGAACATTTCACGAGCAGCTGAAGTGACACTGATGAATGTTGCAGTGGGAGTGAACTGGATTCTTATATATTCTTGTATATTCTAGTATATTCTTATATATTCTTGTATATTCTAGTATAGTTTTTTATATTCTTGGACAGTTTGGATCCCTTCACACCAGCGTTCATATTTAGTCGTCAGATGACAAGAGGACAGACAGGGAATGAATGCTTTTCAATTCAATTAGAAAAGCAGTAAGAAGCCATTTTTCTACCTTTTGTCGAATCTCCTCCTCCATCTTGATGGGGGATCCGAGCTCAGCCACCTGCCGGACGCCCTCGCTGGCGTAGCCCCCGTACTCCCACAGCACGTAGCTCCTGGAGTGGGACGCACCAATCAGAGCCGACCAGTGGTTGGCTCGTCCTGGAAGACAGGAAGTCTCGGCGTGAGGATAAATAAATAACTGCTGGAGGAGTAACTCAGTTCCTCTAAAGCTGACTTCTCTGTGTTTGTGTTTGCAGCACATTGACCCTTAAAGCTCTCCTGGTCGTTCCAAGTTAAATAAAACAGAGAAGAGGAAATAACTCTTATTTTGTCGGGTGGTGTTGGACGGCTGTGATCGATGAGTGAGTGTAGCAGTCCTATAGGAATGTGTGTGAAAGTGACCTGTCTAGTAAAGCGGTCGTTAAAACCAATAATGTGCGACTTAAATTAAATCCCATTAATAACTTTACCTGCTTCTTTCCAGTTGTGAAGCTCTGCTAGAATGACCTGTGCAGCTATTCTGTCTCTTTTTTTTTACCTCAACCCATTTTAACTACAGTTTAATCAACATCCTGCTCCAGATGAGTTTCCCTGCAGCCCCTCGGTGGTGCGTGGCCGTGGGTTGAACTCACTCGGGTAGTCCTTTGGATGCACTTTCTCCGACCAGTTGCCAAAGAAGGTGAGCCGGTACTTGGCCGTTCCGCAGGCGCAGCACTCCATGGGCGGAGCTTCTGTGGCTTCACCCAGCAGGCGCTCTGAGGGGAGACAGGGAGGTGATGCACATACGTGTAAAGATTCAAGGGTAAACAAGATGCACAGACGTAATAGATTATACACAGACGAGGACAGAGGAGCGAATGTGGGAGCTGAATAAATCACCGGATAAATGACAATAACCTGGAAACGGCGAGAATGTCACAAAATTACATCCAGGGAATAAACTCCCGATATTAAAATGACATATTAGCCTTGACGTGGACTCATGAATATTCAGCTGCTGCCCTTGACCAGTGTTCTGAAAAGACAGGTCAAGGGGACAACCTGAATATTTATGAGCGGCCAAACTATTTGAAGGGGAAAGAACCTCCATCGATGTTTAATTTAATGCAGAATGAGTCAAAAAAGTAAAGGCAGCTAACTTATGCCGTCAAATTGAAACGGCGTGGCTTGATTGGTTTGCATAATAGCCTGTAAAATTAGATTCCTGTGAGGTGAGGATGATTTGATGAAAGTGAAAACCCCCCTGAGATTAAGTTTGAGAAACCGTTTGTCCAGACTCTGGGTTTTATTGAACATTAAGCGTGTGCGTCAGAGCTCAGAGAGTCCACCAGTCTCACTTTCCAGAACCTTTCTGCAGGTGGATAACAACAGAGCGACTGCGTTGCTCTGCGTTGCTCTGCGGTGACGTGCAGAGGGGATATTTAAATTCCACGCAGACTCCCACGAGTTCCATAAATCACTGTCCCCGCAGTTTTCATACTTTATTTTTCAGGCACAGTACAAAGCCTGGGAGCTGCTCTGCTCCAGAGGCGTGAAACACAACAACAGATAGAACGAGGGATAATGGTTTCGTGATGAGCGGTCAAGGATGAAAAGATGAGCAGGCAAAGAGGGAGAGGTGAGGCCACGATGGGCGGCTGTAATTACCTTTCTCACAAAGCCGAATGGTGAGCGAGCCCTCTTCCTGGAAATAGATGATTCTCTTCTGGACGATGCTGGCCCTGGAGATAGAAGAGAGCGAGGGAGGGGAACAAAGAGAAAAACAGAGGAATTATGAGACGGAGAAAGGGAACAGAAGGCCGGGTGGCACAGGGGGAGTAACGGGGCATTAGATGGATAACACTGTAATGTGCTTTTTTTTCTGTTTTCAGCGTGTGATCTCGGCCCGAAGCTTTTCTCGGTGAGAGGGGAAGGTAATGGTTTCCCCCGAGGCTTCATAATGGACACAGAGAACACATCTTTTCACAGGAGCAGTGCCGTGAAGCCCACTGCAGCAGTGGAAGATTTAACAGAGCAATCACACACCGACCTGTTCAACTAGAGACCTGGAGCCCCGGTGGAAACTCTACTGAAGCCCTGAGGTGACAAGAGGTTAAAACAAACTGTATCTCAGTTGAACACGGAGAAATTACAAGTTACTGTGAATCTAAGAATAATAAAATCAAGATCTGTAGATAAATACAGATGATTCATCTTTAATCCGTCTCACTCTTCAGAAATAGAGCATGGGCGCGGTATTGAGATCCTGCGATATGCACGCTCGACCAATCATGAGTCAGTCTCAGCTGTCAATCATGTTCTCTATATCATCAAATAACTAATCAAAACCAAACCCTCAGCGTGATAAGAAAAATGATTTGACTTCTTAATTTTGGTCCATGTCACATACACTAACATGGAGGAGGCAGGGTTTTCTGACCTGATACCAGGGCCATCCACCAGGCGGCGATCAAGACGCTTTTAGCTCGTAGACCACAGATTAATGTTTAAAGCTCGAGGATGATGAAAATATTGTATTAAACAATCATAAGATCCATCCATCCATTCTACTGCTCTTTTCTTTTTAAAGACATCGGGCGAGAAGCAGGATTCAAACCACCTACGCTCAATTTAGATCATTTCCAATTAACCAATCAAGAAGCCGGAGAGAAAACCCAGAGCCTCGATGAGAACTCCCAAGAATTCTAAAATCATATCACTCACTATCCACAAAAAATAAGATACGTTTATTCAAACAACTATTCTAAATAAGATCTACAGACCAAAAAACTAATACGAAAAATCAAAGATACTAGATCTACAAAATCAAGTACTAAAGCTACTAGACAGCTAGAGACAGAAAATAATCTAAATAAAAGTATTGGCCCTAGCAAAAAAACAAAACACAAAAAGAAACTAAAATAAATCTAGAAATATATATACTAATCAAAGTCCAAAATAATACAACCTATCTATAATCTGAAAATCAACTAAACAAATCTACTGCAACACAGAGCCTAAAAAAAAAAACTATAAAAAAAAATCTAAAAAAAACTAAAATAAAAAAAAACTAAAACTACTAAAACTACTAAAAAAAAACTATAAAATAAAACTATCTACTAAAAAAAAATACTAAAACAAAACTAATCTACTAAAAAAAAAAATAAAAAAACTATAAAACTAAACTATACTAAAAAAAAATCTAAAATAAACACTAAAACTATAACTAAAACTAAAACTACTAACTAAAACTAAAACTAAAATCTAAAAAAACTAAAACTAATACTATCTAACTAAAACTACTACTAAAACATAAAAAAAAACTAAAAAAAACTAAAACTAAAATCTACTAAAACTAAAAAAAAACTACTAAAAAAAAATAAAAAAAAATAAAAAAAAAATAAAAAAACTAAAAAAAAACTACTAAAAAAAAACTAAAACTAAAATCTAAAACTAATAAAATAAACTACTATCTATACTAAAATCTAAAAAAAAACTAAAACAAAAAAAAATATAAAAAAAAATCTAAAAACTAAAAAAAAATAAAATACTAAAAAATACTAAAAAAAAACTAAAACTAAAAAAAAATAAAACTACTACTAAAATACTAAAACTAAAAAAAATACTATAATACTAAAACTAAAAAAAAATACTAAAACTAAAAATATAAAATCAAAAAAAAATCTAATAAAATCTAAAATAAAAAAAAACTAAAAAAAAATCTAAAAAAAAATAAAAAAAAATAAAATATCTAAAATCTAAAAAAAAACTATCTAAAACTAAAACTATAAAATCTAAAACTAAAACTAAAAAAAAACTAATAAAAAAAAATAAAAAAAAATAAAAAAAATAAAACTATCTAAAAAAAAATACTAAAAAAAATAAAAAAAAATACTACTAAAACTAAAATAAAAAAAAATAAAAAAAAATCTAACTATCTAAAATATCTAAAACTAAAAAAAATAAAAAAAAATCTAAAATAAAATAAATAAAAAAAAACTAAACTACTAAAAAAAAACTAAAATATCTAAAAAAAAATATCTAAAACTAAAATCTATACTAAAACTAAAATAACTAAAATCTAAACTAAAAAAAAACTAAAACTAAAACTACTAAAACTACAAAAATACTAAAAAAAAATAAAAAAAAATAAAACTAACTAAAACTAAAACTATCTAAAACTAAAATCTAAAACTAAAACTAAAACTAAAAAATAAAAAAAAACTATAAAAAAAAACTAAAACTAAAACTAAAAAAAAAAACTAAAACTAAAAAAAAATAACTAAAACTAAAAAAAAACTAAAACTACTACTAAAAAAAAACTACTAAAATCTAAAAAAAATACTAAAAAAAAATAAAACTACTAAAAAAAAATAAAACTACTAAAAAAAAAATAAAACTATAAAATCTAAAATAAAAAAAATCTATAAATAAAATCTAAAACTATAAAAAAAAACTAAAATATCTAAAATATAAAAAAAAATCTAAAACTAAAAAAAAACTACTAAAAAAAAATAAAAAAAAATATAAAACTAAAAAAAAATAAAAAAAAAAAAACTAAAATAAAAAAAAACTATAAAACTACTATAAAACTATAAAAAAAAACTAAATATACTAAAATCTAATAAAACTAAAACTAAAAAAAAATAAAAATAAAAAAAAATAACTAAAAAAAAATACTAAAATCTATAAAATAAAACTAATAAAAACTAATAAAAAAAAATAAAACTATAAAAAAAAACTATAAAAAAATACTAAAACTAAAAATAAAAAAAAACTAAAATACTATAAACTAAAACTAAAAAAAAACTAAATACTACTAAAACTACAAAAAAAATAAAATACTAAAATCTACTAAAATAAAAAAATAAAAAAAACTAAAACTAACTAAAACTAAAATAAAAAAAAACTAAAAATAAAACTAAAAAAAAACTAAAAAATACTACTACTAAAATAAAAAAAAACTAAAAAACATACTAAAACTAAATAAAAAAACTACTAAAAAAAAACTAAAAAAAAACTATACTAAAATAAAACTAAATAAATCTATAAAATAAAAAAAAACTATACTAATACTAAAAAAATACTAAAAAAAAATAAAAAACTAAAAAACTAAAACTACTAAAATCTATAAAAAAAAATATAATAAAAAAAAACTACTAAAAAAACTAAAACTACTAAAACTAAATAAAATACTACTAAAAAAAAATAAAACTAAAAAAAAACTAATAAAAAAAAAAAAAATACTAAAAAAAAATAAAATAAAAAAAAATAAAATAAAAAAAAATAAATAAAAAAAAATCTAAAATATAAAAAAAAACTAAAAAAATACTAAAATAAACTACTATCTATCTAAAAATAAAAAAACTATACTAAAACTAATAAAAAAATAAAAAAAACTAAAAAAAAACTATATATATAAATCTAAAATAAAAAACTAAAACTATATAAAATATAAAATCTAAAATCTAAAAAAAAATATAAAATACTAAAAAAATAAAATAAAAAAACACTAAAAAAAATATAAAATACTAAAAAAACTAAAAAAAAACTATACTAAAATCTAAAATAAAATATAAAACTACTAAAAAAAAACTAAAATAAAATCTACTAAAAAAATATATAAAAAAATATATATCTATAAAACTAAAAATCTAATAAAAAATAAAACTAAAAAATATCTAAAAATAAAAAAATAAAATAAAAAAAAATCTAAAAATAAAATACTAAAACTAAAATCTATAAAAAAAAACTAAATATATATATAAAAAAATAAAACAAAAAATAAAAAAAAACTATAAAAAAAAATAACTAAAAAAAAAAAATAATCTAAACAATATCTAAAATAAAAAGTTCTAAAAATACTATCTATCTATAAATAAAAGAAACTAAAAACTATCTCTATCTAAAAAATCTAATTATATCCACAAAACTAAAAACATAATTCTAATATCAATCACTCTATAAACATACTATTTTAGAATCTAAATTCTAAAATCTATCAATATCTAATCACGTAATAAAAATAATCAAAATAAAAAAAACATCTAAACTAAAAAACTACAAAAATTTCTAAAAATAAAAACTAAATAAAAAAAAAAATAAAAAAATCTAATCTAAAATATCTAAAAATCTAAAGAAAATTTTCTACAAAAATCTATCTAAATAACTAAACTAGAAAAATAAAAAATTCTAAAAATAAAAACTAAAAATATCTACTATCTATAAAATATATATCTAAAAAACTAAAAAAATCTAAAAAAAATCATACTAAAAAAAAGATACTATCTAAATCTAAAAATCTAACAAATATAAATCAAAAAATCTAAAATAAACTAATCAATCTATCTAAAAAACAAAATAAAAAATCTATAAAATATCTACTAACATCTAAAAATACTATATCCTATCTAAAATCAAAAAAATCTAAGAAAAAACATAAACTAAAAAGATACTAAAAAAAATCTAATAAAATCTACATAAAAAAAAATATTCTATATAAAAATCATCTAAATAAAAACAATCTAATCTATCTAAATCTAAAACTAATCACTATAAAGAATCTAAATAACAATATATATATCTAATTAAAAAATATCTAAATCTAAACATCTATCTAATTCTAAAATCTATCTAAAATTCTATCTAAATAAAATCTAACAATCTAAAAAAACTAAAAAAACTAAAAACTATACAAATAATCTAAAAAACTAAAAAAAATAAAAAAATCATATCTATCTATTCTAAAATAAATCTAAAAATATCCATCAAAACTAAAACAAATCTATATATATCTATCTAAAAAAATATAAAAATACTATAAAAAACACTATCTAACATCTAAAAAAATCTAAAAAAAAATAAAAAAAAACTATCTAAAAAAAAATCTAAAATCTAAAAAAAACTAATAAAATCTAATCTATATATACTACTACTATCTAAAAAAAACTAATAAAATCTACTAAAAACTAAAATCTAAAATCTACTACTATATATACTACTAAAATCTAACTAAAAAAAAACTAAAATCTAAACTAAAACTAAAATCTAAAAAAAAATAATCTACTAAAAAAAATCTAAAACTAAAAAAAAAAAAATCTAAAAAAATAAAAACTAAAATCTACTACTATACTAAAAAACTAAATAAAAAAAAACTATCTAAACACTAAAACTAAAAAAAAATCTAAAAATAATCTATATATAAAAAAAAATAAAAAAAAACTAAAATCTATAAAAAAAAACTACTACTATCTATAAATCTAAAACTACTATAAAAAAAAACTAAACTACTATAATCTATCTAAACTAAAATAAAAAAAAACTAAAAAAACTATAAAAAAAAAAAATCTAATCTAAAATAAAATATAAAACTAAAACTATCTAAAACTACTAAAAAAAAACTACTAAAATCTAAAACTAAAACTAAAAAAAAACTAAAAAAAAATCTACTAAAAAACATATCTATAAAAACTAAAACTAAAAAAAAACTACTAAAATCTAAAAAAAAATACTAAAACTAACTACTAAAATCTATCTAAAACTAAAAAAAAACTAAATAAAATCTAAAACTAAAACTATAAAAAAAAAAAAAAAAAACTAAAAAAAAACTAACTAAAAAAAAATAATAAATCTACTAAAAAAAAATCTAATATCTAAAAAATAAAAAAACTACTAAAATCTACTATCTAAAATAAAATAAAAAAAAATCTAAAAAAAAACTAAAAAAATAAAATCTAAAACTACTAAAATCTAAAAAATATAAAATCTAAAATCTAAAAATAAAAAAAAATCTAAAAAAAAATACTACTAAAACTAAAACTAAACTATCTAAAAAAAATAAAACTAAAATAAAATCTAAAATAAAATATAAAAAAAAACTAAAAAAAATAAACTACTAAAATCTATCTAAAAAAAAACTACTAAAATAAAAAAAAACTAAAAAAAAAACTAAAAAAAAACTATCTAAAATACTAATAAAATCTAAAATCTACTACTACTAAAATAAAATATCTAAAACTACTAAAACTAAAATAAATCTAAAAAAAAATCTAAAACTAATATCTACTAAAATCTAAACTAAAAAACTAAAACTACTAAAACTAAAACTAAAACTAAAATCTAAAATAAAATAAAAAAAATCTAAACTAACTAAAAAAAAACTATCTATCTAAAATCTAAAACTACTAAAATCTAAAACTATCTAAAATAAATAAATCTATAAAAAAATCTAAAACTAAAACTAAAACTAAAAAAAATAAAAATCTAAACTAAAACTAAAAAAAAACTACTAAAATCTATACTAAAATCTAAAATATAAAATCTATACTATCTAAAAAAAAACTAAAATACTAAAACTAAAAAACTAAAAAAAAATACTAAAATCTAAAATCTAAAATCTACTAAAACTAAAATCTACTAAAAAAAAATCTAAAACTAAAACTAAAACTAAAAAAAAACTAAAAAAAAAACTACTACTAAAATCTAAAAAAAAACTAAAACTACTAAAATCTAAAATCTACTAAACTACTATACTATCTACTAAAAAAAAATCTAACTAAAACTAAAAAAAAAAAAACTAACTACTAAAACTAAAACTAAAATCTATCTAAAATCTAAAATACTAACTAAAAAAAATCTAAAATCTAAAAAAAAACTAAAACTAAAACTAAAAAAAAAAAAACTAACTAAAATCTAAACTACTATCTACTAAAATCTAAAATCTAAAATCTACTAAAATCTAAAACTAAAAAAAAATCTAAAAAAAAATAAAAATCTATCTAAAACTAAAAATCTACTAAAAAAAACTAAAATAAAAAAAAATCTAAAACTACTAAAAAAAAACTAAAATAAAATCTAACTAAAATCTAAAATCTAAAACTAAAACTAAAACTAAAATCTAAAAAATCAAAACTAAAAAAAAATCTATCTAAAACTAAAATCTAAAATCTAAAATACTAAAACTAAAATCTAATCTAAATCTAAAATCTAAAATCTAACTATCTAAAAACTATCTAAACTACTAAAATCTAAAACTAAAATCTAATCTACACTAAAATCTAAAACTAAAACTAAAACTAAAAAAAAACTACTATCTAAAAAAAAATCTACTATATCTACTAAAACACTAAAACTAAAACTAAAAAAAAATAAAAAATAAAAAAAACTAACTAAAATCTACTAAAATAACTATAAATAAACTATAACTAACTATCTAAAATCTACTACTAAAACTAAAACTAAAAAAAAACTAAAATCTAAAATCTAATATCTAAAACTAAAATCTAAAATCTAAAATCTAAAACTAAAAAAAATAAAAAAAAACTAAAAAAAAACTAAAACTAAACTATCTAAAAAAAAACTACTAAAACTAAAATCTAAAACTATCTAAAAAAAAATAAACTAAATCTACTAAAAAAAATAAAATCTAAAACAAAACTATAAAACTATCTAAAAAAAAACTAAACTATCTATAAAACTAAAACTACTAAAATCTATCTATAAAACTACTAACTAAAACTAAAAAAAAACTAAAAAATCTAAAACTATACTACTAAAACTAACTAAAATAAAATCTAAAACTAAAAAAAAATCTAAAACTAAAATCTATAAAAAAAAATAAAAACTACTATCTATAAAATACTAAAACTAATAAACTAAAAAAAACTAAAATCTAAAAAAAAACTAAAATCTAAAATCTAATATATATCTAAAACTAAAAAAAATATATAAAACTAAAACTAAAACTAAAACTACTAATAAAACTAAAATCTAAAACTAACTAAAATAAAAAAAAACTACTAAACTAATACTATAAAAAAAAATCTAAAATATAAATCTACTATCTATAAAACTACTAAAATCTAAAACTAAAACTAAATCTAAAACTAAAAACTAAAATCTAAAATCTATCTACTAAACTAAAATCTAAAATCTATAAAAAAAAACTAAAAAAAAATAAAATCTAAAACTAATCTAACAAAATCTATAACTAAAACTAAAAAAAAATCTAAAACTAAAATCTAAAAAAAAATAAAACTAAAATCTAAAATATCTAAAACTAAAATAAAAAAAACTAATCTAAAAAAAAATAAAATCTAAAAAAAAAAAAAAAACTAAAACTATAAAAAAAAATCTATAAAACACTACTACTAAAATCTACTATATCTACTAAAATAAAAAAAAACTAAAACTAAAAAAAAACTAAAAAAAAACTACTATCTATCTATCTATAAAACTAAAAAAAAACTAAAATCTAAAACTACTAACTAAAATAAAAAAAAAAAAAACTATAAAACTAATCTACTAAAACAAAAAAAAACTATCTACTAATAAAATCTACTAAAACTAAAAAAAATAAAACTATCTAACTATAAAATCTAAAATAAAACTAATCTAAAATAAAACTAAAATAAAATCTAAAAAAAAATCTACTAAAAAATCTAAAATCTAAAATCTACTAAAATAACTAAAACTATCTACTAAAATACTAAACTAAAACTAAAAAAAAAAAAAAAAAACTATAAAAAAAAATCTAAAATCTAAAACTATCTAATATCTAAAAAAAAATATCTAAAACTATCTACTAAAACTAAAATAAAAAAAAAAATATAAAAAAAAATAAAACTACTATAAAAAAATCTAAAACTAAAACTATAAAAAAAAACTACTAAAAAAAAATAAAACTAAAAAAAAAAACTATAAAAAAATCTACTACTACTACTAAAATAAAAAAATCTATCTAAAATCTAAAATAAAACTAAAACTAAAACTAAAACTAACTAAAATCTAAAACTAAAATCTAATAAAAAAAAATAAAACTACTAAAACTAAAACTAAAACTAAAACTAAAATAAAACTAAAATAAAATAAAATAAAAAAATCTACTATAAAACTAAAATCTAAAACTAAAATAAAACTAAAAAAAAACTAAAATAAAATCTACTAAAACTAAAACTAAAATAAAAAAAAATAAAACTACTAAAATAACTAAAATCTAAAATAAAATCTACTATACTAAATAAAACTAAAAAAAAATAAAAACTACTATATCTACTAAAATAAAAAAAAATAAAATACTAAAAAAAAATAAAATCTAAAACTATATATAAAAAATACTACTAAAATCTATCTATCTAAAATAAAATCTAAAACTATCTACTAAAATAAAAACTAAAAAAAATAAAAAAAAACTATAAAATCTATCTACTACTAAAATCTATAAACTAACTAAAATCTAATAAAATCTAAAATCTATCTATCTAAAAAAAAACTAAAACTACATAAAAAACTAAAAAAAATAAAATCTACTATATCTAAAATATCTAAAATCTAAAATCTACTAAAATCTAAACTATCTAAAAAAAAAAAAATCTACTACTATACTAAAATCTATAAAACTAAAATATATATCTATAAAAAAAAACTAAAATATAAAACTATCTAAAACTACTATACTAAAATACTAAAATAAAAAAAAACTAAAATAAAACTACTATCTAAAATAAAATCTAAAACACTATCTACTACTAAAATAAAAATAAAATCTAAAACTAAAATCTAAAATCTACTAAAATCTATAAAATAATCTAAAATAAAAAAAAATCTACTACTAAAACTAAAATACTACTAAAATCTATAAAATAAAATAAAAAAAAAAAAACTATAAAACTAAAACTATAAAATCTATCTACTAAACTAAAACTAAATAAACTACTAAAATCTATCTAAAACTAAAATCTAAAACTAAAACTAAAATCTAAAATAAAAATAAAACTATAAAACTATCTATAAAAAAAAATCTACTAAAACAAAATCTAAAACAAAAAATAAAAAAAAACAAAATCTAAAACTAAAACTATCTATATCTACTAAAAAAAACTATACTATCTATAAAACTAAAAAATAAAAAAAAACTACTACTATAAAACTACTAAAATATAAAACACTAAAATCTATAACTAAAATCTAAAACTAAAAAAAAACTATAAAACTATCTACTACTAAAATACTAAAATAAAACTAAAATCTACTACTAAAAAAAACTAAACTATAAAACTATCTACTAAAATCTAAAACTACTAAAACTACTAAAATAAAAAAACTAAAAAATCTAAAATAAAACTAAAATCTAAAATCTAAAAAACTACTAAAATCTAAAATACTAAAACTAATACTAAAATAAAACTAAAAAAAAACTAAAACTATCTAAAAAACTACTAAAACTAAAATAAAATAAAATCTAAAATCTAAAATCTATAAAACTAACTAAAATCTACTAAAATACTAAAACTAAAAAAAACTAAAACTAACTACTAAAACTAAAACTAAAAAAAATCTAAAATACTACTAAAAAAATCTAAAACTAAAAAAAATAAAAAACTAATACTAAAATATCTACTACTAAAACTACTATATCTAAAACTAAAACTAAAAAAAAACTACTAAAATCTAAAAAAAAATAAAATCTAAAACTACTATCTACTAAAATCTAAAATATCTAAAAAATATCTATCTAAAACTAAAACTAAAATATCTACTATCTACTAAAAAAATAAATCTACTAAAATACTAAAACTACACTAAAACTAAAATCTAAAATATCTAAAAAAAAATAAAAAACTATCTAAAACTATAAAACTAAAACTAAAACTACTACTAAAACTACTAAAACTAAAACTAAAACTAAAATCTAAAAAAAACAAACTATAAAAAAAAACTACTAAAACAAAAAAAAATAAAACTAAAAAAAAACTAAAACTATCTAAAACTAAAATCTACTAAAATCTAAAAAAAAATAAAACTACTAAAAATAAAACTAAAACTAAAACTAAAAAAAATAAAACACTATAAAATCTAAAATCTAAAATACTAAAATCTAAAACTAAAAAAAAAAATAAAACTATATCTAAAACTAAAACTAAAACTATAAAATCTAAAACTAAAACTACTAAAACTAAAACAAAAAAATCTAAAACTAAAACTAAAACTATCTAAAACTAAAACTAAAACTAAAACTACTAAAATCTAAAACTAAAATAAAATAAAAAAAAAAAAATCTAAAAAAAAATAAATAAAATACTAAAACTAAAACTAAACTAAATCTAAAACTATAAAACTAAAATAAAAAAAAATAAAATAAAATACAAATAAAATAACTAAAATAAAACTACTAAAACTAAATCTACTAAAAAAAAATCTAAAATCTAAAATACACTAAAACTAAAATCTACTAAAAATAAAAAAAAACAATCTAAAATCTAAAACTAAAACTAAAACTAAAACTAAAACTAAAATCTAAAATCTAAAATCTACTACTATAAAATAAAAAAAAATAAAAATAAAATAAAAAAAAACTAAAAAAAAACTAATATCTAAAACTAAAACTATCTATACTATCTAAATAAAAAAAATCTAAAATACTACTAAAAAAAACTAAAAAAAATATATCTAAAAAAATAAAACTACTACTAAAAAAAAATCTAAAATAAAATCTAAAACTATCTACTAAAACTAAAACTAAAAAAAAATATAAAAAAAAAAATAAAATCTAAAAAAAAATACTACTAAAACTATCTAAAATAAAACTAAAAAAAATACTAAAACTACTAAAATAAAATAAAACTATCTAAAATATCTATACTATATCTAAAATAAAACTAATAAAATAATCTATAAAAAAAAACTAAAATAAAACTAAAATCTATCTACTATCATCTAAAATAAAAAAAAATATCTAAAACTAAAAAAAATAAAAAACTAAAATAAAATAAAATAAAAAAATACATAAAAAAAAACTAAAAAAAAACTAAAACTATCTACTATCTAAAATAAAATAAACTAACTACTAAAACTAATACTAAAATAAAACTAAACTAAAAAAAAAACTAAAATAAAAAAAATCTAAAAAAACTACTAACAAAACTAAAACTAAAAAAAAACTACTAAAAAAAAATATCTAAAACTAAAATAAAATCTATAAAATCTAATAAACTATAAAAAAACTAAAATCTAAAAAAAATAAAAAAAAACTAAAAAAAAAAACTACTAAAAAATACAAAACTAAAACTAAAAAAAAATCTAAAATAAAACTACTATCTAAAACTAAAAAAAAACTATAAAATACTAACTAATACTATAAAAAAAAATAAAAAAAAAAAGTAAAAAAACTAACTAAAAAAAAAATTCTAAATCAATAAAAAAAAATTATAAAATCAAAAAAAAATCTAAATATAAAAAAAACTAAAAAAAATCTAAATAAAAAAAAAAAAAAAAAAAAAAAAAACATAAAATTCCTAAAACTAAAAAAATCTAAAAACTAACAAAATATCTAAAAAAAATTCAACAAATCATAAAAAAATCATCTACAAAAATAAAAAAACACTATCTAATCTAAAAAAATATAATAAAAACTAACTAATCTAAAATCTAAAATCTAACTAAAAAAAAAAAAACTAAAAATAAAAATAAAAATAATCTAATACTCAAAAAATCTATAGTTAAATATAAAAAAAAAAAAAAAAAAATCTCTAAGTTCTATCTAACCAAAAAAAATCTATATTGACAATTTCTTGAACAAAATCTAAATAGGAAATGTTCTAGTGTTTCTATTCAGTTCTAAACAAAGTCGTAAAGATGTTCTAGTTCTATCTAAAGATATTAAAAGAAAGTGGAAAGCCCACTCTATAATACTCTGAAACGATCTATTCTATTACTAAGAATCTCGATGAAAGATAGAACGAGAACATCAATAAACGGAGAAGTTAAACTATAAAAGGAATAACAGACAGGACTAATATATGCGGCTTAACACTGGATAAGGTTTGATGAAAGCTAAAAATGATAGTAAGATCTATTTCTATAAAAAAAAGATATTAGATATAGGTAAAGGAAGTCAGGAAAACCTACAAGACTAATCTACTTCTAGGAAAAATTAACGTTCACTAAATAAAATCTATAGTTGCTAGATTAGTTACTTAGTTCAACGATATAATGAAAGGACCACCATAAAAAAGGGAAGAAATAGCACTAGTCTAAAACCACAGGAAAAGACCTTTAAAATAAGATAAGCATAAGATCTAAGAAAGTTTCTAAAGGCATCTTACTAGCAATACTCTGAATCTGTCTAAGAATCACTCTTCTAAGATTTAATAAAAAATTCTACTCTGTAGGATACGATCTATATTCAAATGCTAATGTTTACTGCATACGTCACAAATAAAAAAAATCTATCGAGATAACTCTAACTCATAAAGTGGAAAAGCGCAGATTCAACGCACCCCTACGCTCAATTTAGATCGATTTATTATCATTGTCCAATTAATCTTAACAATCAAGAAGCCGGTAGAGAAAACCCAGAGACCTCTGATGAGGAACTGACATCCAGGTGAATTTCTACTTAGAGGATCTATCCTTTTCTGAATAACACTACCGAGTTTCTAAAAAACTTTCATACCACAAAAACATTGATACTCTACAAGATAAAAGTACTAATTCTAGATGTCTCAAATTCTAAAATCTAATACTATAACAGACTAGCATTCTTGTAATATCTTACTATAAACAAAGGTTCTAACAAAAAATTGCAAATAAAGAAAGGATTATAACTAATATTAGATAATCTAGAGATTCTAAAATCTAAGTACATCTATCTGAATGAATAACTATAATCGTATGACTTAAATTCTATCTGTAAAAAAAGATATCAAAGTTCAAACTGACGGACATTATAAAAAGGAAAAGGTTAGAGTTAGATAAAAAAACCACACTAACATAAAAAACTAAGCACTAAAAAAAGTCCCTACAAATAAAATCCTAAGAAAATAAAGATGAGAAGTATCTAAAGATTAGCTGTAGTACAGATTATAAGGAAAGAAAACTATGATCTAAAAAAGAGAGTCTAAAAAGAAAAATAATGCAAAGTCTAAATAATGGGACTCTAATGCTATTGAAACAATAAACATAAGGTCAATACAGTAGTAAATTAATTCTATAAAATTCTAGAAGTGCTAAATTCAACGATAAACGACATCTAATATAGGAATTCTAGAAAGAAAAAGACAAGCTCATAAACTACAAGAATCTAAGTATTAATTGCATCTATGCAGTGACCCTAAAGCGGAAAGAGATGCTCGTAATGGGGGATGTCTAAGGGAGTTGAAGAAAAGAAATCAAGGAGAAATAATTAAGGTTCTAGTCTTAGGAACTGGATGAGATAAACTTATACGAAACGTGGGATGAAAAAAAAATAAACAAAAGTCTATAAGTCTAGAGCAAAAGGAACGGGATATGCTTTTCTTAACACGAGAATAAAAGATGAGAAATAGGATCAAAAACCGTCTAGAATTTAAAAAATCTAATTCTATCTAGTATACATCTAAGAACAGTACATATAAAAATAGAACGAGGTAGGAAAGAGAAGTGTTAGAGATAGGAAGACTGTATCTATCCATAAAACCTCCCAATCTAATAACTTATATCTAACACGAATGCATAAAAAAAATAAGGCTCTAAGTAAAAGATATGATACTAAAAAGAATTTCTATCACAGGCTCAAAGATAAAAGTTCATCGTAGCTAATATTCTCTACATCGAGTTTATAGAGACATAAAGTTAACCGAATCTAGAGTTCTACCAATAGACATAAAGTCTATACTAAACCTAAATGAAGAGCGATTCTCAAGAACTGGGAATTTCTATTTAAAACGAAAAATGAAACATACAGATAGATTCTCATAAAGATCTAATTCTAGAGCAAATACTAGGACTAAGCCAAAACTTAAGACTACGAAACCCGTCGTAATTACTAGAGAGTATAGTAAGTGATATTGCTAAGTACCAGCTTAGAACTATCTAATTTCTATCAGAAAATCTAACTGGTAATGATCAGTTCCTAATTACAAAATATACCGTAAGTAACATTATCTATCTTATAAAGATACTTCTAGTCAAAATATTTGCTATAGAAATTACACAAATTTAAAAAACTAGTGTCTTTAATAAAACCTAAAAATCTATAGAAGAATTGCTAGCTACAAAATGCAACATCTATCTCAGACAAGAGAAAAGATATAAGAATCGATGAACTAAATACGGGAGCTACCCCAACTCTAATCTAAAAGAGTACAAATTCTAGATTATAAGGAATATATTACAAGTAACAAAAAAAATGAGCGAAACCATTCTTTCTATAGATAAGTCGTAAAAAAAAAAATGGATAATCTAATTCTAGACCTAACAAAAGCTACGAACTCCAAAAACTAATTATTCTATGTAAATAAAAAACAGAATTTCTAACAATCAAGTCGGAAAAATACAAAAAAAAATAACTAGTAGCTTTCTAAGATTGAACACAAAGAAAATATGCTAAGATTCTAATCTAGGAACGGAGTTGTAAAATTTCAGGATTCTAAGAGTTCTATCAAAAAGTAGTCATACTCGTATTTATCCGTATCCTAAATCTAGTTCTATAGCTCTAAAAAAATTTGATGGGTGATGCTTTAAAAAAACAACTATTCCTTATCAATAGTTACAAAATCTAATCTATTCATTATTGTAAAAGAATAGCTCTACTTCATAACTAACGAGGGTCCTATCGTGCAAAAGATATTAGTTTTATAAAGAAACATTCAATTATAGGGCGATTCAACAATGAAAATTAAATAAAAAATTCTATAAAGAAGGTGGCGTAAGAATTAGAAGATATTCTTTAATATATTAGAAGACTATTCCAAGCACTGAAAATGTTCTTATGTCTAATGCTAAAGACACCAGGTGCAAGAAATTCTAAGGAAAAAAATAGTATAATTAAAATCTAAAAGGTTCTAACAGTAATTCTTAAACTAGACGAAAAAATTATAAGAAGAAGAGATGTATCTTAAAGAATGTACAAAGGAAGAAATAAATTAACCAATCTATAATATATAAATAAGAAACACTCAAAGATAGATAACCTTACCTAAGCTACAAAGAAAATATAGAAATAAATAAATCATAAAAAAAATTTTCTAAAATAACGTAAAACTGAGCAGCTAATTGAGAGTCTATCTTAAATCTTTCTTAGGAGCCACTAAAAAGTCTAAGAAATACACCTACACATGAGAAGGTGAACAAACTAATCTGACGGAGGGTCTATTATCTGTGATCACGTTACACAAGAACAAAACTAAAAACAAAGAAGTGAATCAAATTAAGTAACTATTTCTGATTCTATGATATGGTAATATAGCCTAATCCTACCTAATAGCTTCTGACATAAGACAAGGTTCGCGTCTAGATATCTATCATTCAAATAATATGATCAAAGAGAAATTCTAAATCACCAGCAAGCTTATAGTTAAAGATACAAGAACTGCAGACTTCTAAAAATTCTATAACTGAGGCAAATCTTTATTGTCTAGTCATAAATAAATATTATTGGGTACTGAGTGAAAAATCACCGTAAATCTAATATAAGAAATTCTTATTATATAGACAAAATCGTATAATACTAAATAATAAAAAAAATTGAACTAAACTAAAAAAGATATAGAAAATTATAAATGAGACACTAGAATTGTGTTCTAAGTATTTAATTATCGATTTTCTACTATTCTAAAGAAGTTGAATCTCTACAAAAAAAAGAAAATTCTACGCAGATATCTCCAAGAAAAAAAGCAGATGGTCTATAAATATAGAATGAAAATATACTAGTTCTGACTAGATTTAATACAATAAAAATTATAGAAAAAAAAATTCTATCTATCTGAGAAGAACTATCTGAATACAAAGAAATCTACAAGAGATCTTAAATCTAATCAAAGGCTGTAGGATAAAACGAGAAAAATATGGATAAGTTAGATAAAAAAGATATATCTAAGTAAATACTCTACTTCTTATCATAAATAACTAAAAGAGAAAAGAACTTAGGTCTATTTATTAAATCGTAAAATGACGACTACTAAATAAAAGTAAGTGATTTAAAAAATTCTTATAAAAATCTAAACGAAATTAAATAGTGTAAAAATCCTACAACCTACTTTAGATTCTAACCTAGTCTCTATATAGTATAAAACAAGTCATACTATAAAAATGTAACTCTAGCTCTTAATCTGTAAATCTGATTCTAAAAAGTAGAAGATTACAATGAAGAATGCTAAAAAAGAGTTTCTAAAAAAATAAGAAAAGATAAGTAAGAAATTTCTAAGAACCTTCGTGATTGGAGAGAGTCAGATAACAAAGTGATTATAAAAGTATAATAAAAGACTTCTAATCTGTAAGTCTGAAAAAATCTAACTAGTAAACACTTAAATCGGACATAAAAGTAATCAAGTGAGAAATTCTACTGCTAATAATGAAATATTGAGGAAAACAATAATAATGCTATGTGAGATTCTATTCAACATAAAGCATTCTTCATTAAAGACCTCTAAGTGAAAATATAGTCTACTTCGTCAAGCCTAAATTCTAAATTAGTGAAGAAGAATGAGTTCTACAAAGTAGAGAGAAATTTCTACACCTAAGGTAAATGCTATACTAATCGAGTCTAATTCTAAAAGTAATGTTCTTGAAGGGATGCCTCTAAAAGAAAAACTTCCTTACTACATTCGTACTAGAATAATACTAACTTCTCATCTAAAAGTCTAACTTAAAGGCTATATCTTATAACCTTTATAAAGATAACAAAAAACCTTCTAATACTATAGCTCGCTAGCGACAACAAGAAAGATAAAGAGACAAGTTCTAATATATCCTAACAAATCTATAAAATAGAAATAGAAAAAAAGATATAAAACAAGATATGCGTATTACTAATGATCTGATCTAAACATATAGATATTAAGCTGCAGTGAGAACCGAATAAATGCTGCAGAGAATGCGAGAAGACTGCTAAACCAAGGTAGGAAAGTTCTAAATTCTATTAATCAAATTTAATAAAGGAAAAGTTAAAATATCTATAGATATAGATAACGTTACTAAAAAACTTAAAATATCTATAATAAATGCAGAGTTCTAAAATCTAGCAAAATAGTAGATCGTAAATTTAAGATTAAACATTTTCTATACATTCGAAGAAAATAAGATATCTAACAAACATAAAGCCTAAAACTAGGCTAATCTAATAGGATAATATCTAAATTCAGAACGTTTAAAGGCGAAGCGCTATCTATAACGAAGTAAGTACAGCTACTCTAACTAGATCCCTTCTATTATAATAAATCAAACTAGTGAATAAATGTCTTATGTTCTAATGAATAGACATACATCGTAGCTACCATCTAGGGACAAATAGATCTATAAATAATTTAATACTATAACCATACAGATCTAAGAAGAATAACAGCCATAAATGACTGAATAATAAAATATTATCATCGAAGTACAACATCTAAAAACTAATTTAAAAATGCTAATTAGTCTATTCTATTAAATGTCCAATCTATCCTAAATTTCTAAATCTAACACAGCTATTCTATAAAGTCTGATAAAATGGAAAAGAGTCTAGCTCAAAAATTGTCTAAATTTTCTATAACTAGGCCAGCTAGCGGATGAGAATAAAATAATGAGCAAAAAAAAAACATCATATCTAATAAAGTCTAGGTTCTAACTGAGGATCACTATTAGAAAGGAAGATAATGAAGTAAATTCTAACACAATATTAAAAGTCTAAGAACAAGCTCTGAAAGGCCCAGTACAAAGAATTAAAATAAAAGCAGCCATCTAAAGTCTATAATCTATGCATACAAAGTTCTCAAAGTGAAGAACATCTAGTCTATTCCTGAAAAGTCAAGACTCTAATGCTAGAGAATCTAGTATGGGATGGTAACGGGATCTATCGTAGATATAAAAAAGAATAAAGTGCTCAATCTAGCAAATAAGACACAGCATGTGGATAAGAGCACATTGAATAGAAAAAAAGTAAAAGACGCATATGCAAAAAGCGCATCATGAAAAGAGTGTTCGAATACAATAAATATGGAATTCAGTATAGTAATTATAAGCTATGGATTGCCTACAAGTTAGAACTAATGGAGCAAGTCATATAAAAGCCAAATATTCTACAAAAGAGCATCAATCATAGATAGATGAGCTAGAAATATTCTAAATACTAATTCTGTAGCATCTGATGAAACAGGACGAAAACTTCTAAGAGTAGCACGCTCAAAAAGTTCTAAGTAACCGGATTAAAATAATCGAGACAATTATCTAAAAATACGTCTAGTAGTACTCAGGCTCTACAGATTATAAAATATATATCATAAGGAATCACTTTTCTTATCTAGACTAATAAAGATTCTATAATCACATCTATCAAACAGTCTATATAGTCCTAAAAAAGAAATCTAAGAAAAGTGTCAGATCATTATTATAAATAAAATTAAAAAAACTAACGTTAGGTTTTCTATACAAGAGATTAATTAAGAGAACATCTATATCTAAAAGCCATCACTGCACAATGTGACAGAAACTAAAACTAAAGGAACATGCAATAACGATCTAAATATACCAATTCGGGGGAAATCTTAAAAATTAAATCAACACACTAAAAAAGCCACTTAATTTCTATAATTTTCAACAGTCAGAAAAACATTCGTACATGGATAGAGACGATAATATGTTCTACTGATTCATATAAATCGACGATTGGGTAAAAGAGTGAAAATGTAATCTAATCTATAACAAAAGCAAATATACAAAAATTAGAAATTATATTAAATTAAGAAGAGATCTAAATAATAGAAAATAGAATCATAATATCTATTCTAGACCTAACAATATAAAAAGAGGATAAGAGAACAAGAATGCGCGAAAATATATATAACTAACCACTAGAATTTCTAGATGAACCCTTATCATTAGAAAGGTAGAAAAAATAAAATAAAAACAGCAAACTTAGAGTCTAATCTACAAGGATGCATGATAAAAGATCTATATTTGAAAAAAAAAATGGCAGAACCAAAAAGTAACGATGAATCGTCGTAAAGAAATATACGAATGGTACCACAAACATGAAAGTTAATTGTTCTAGTAAAAAAACAGAAGGTCGTGACAAAGATAAATTAATCAACGCCTTAGTCAACTTTTCAATCTATAAATGTATGTTTCTAACTAAATAGTATTTAAATAATGAAGAAAAATTCTACACATGAAGATATATAATCTAGATGGATTTTTATAAATGACACAATTCATGAATGGAATAACAGCAACATCTAAGAACGATAGAAATTCTAGTACTCTACAAGAGATATAAAGTTCGTTAAAAAATACCTAAGATATCTTAATCTAATCTACTCTAATTTCTATATGGTTATCTTAAAGAATCTATTCTATAACTAAATTCTAGATTCTAAAACTAATGTAAGAAGTTCTAAAGAAAATTCTATATGTCTAAAGTTAGACAAATAGGAGGTCCTTACGGGCAAAGGTATTATTCGCTATTCTAGAATCCGGTAACAACGTTTTGAATAAAGTAAATAATATGAAACTAATACTGTCTTATCATGACGATCACAAATTAGAAGAAATTATACAACATAAGAAGCTAAGTTACAATAGTAAAGTTGAGAAATGATAATATCAATAAGCTATAGCATACTAGGAGGAAATTACTAAGTAACGCTCTAATCTAAATAAAAAGGGAAATTAGAGTCGCGATTCATATTTTCTAACAAGAAAAGACAAAAAATAAAAAGTCTACCTTAAACGAATAGATGCTATATTTATATAAAAACAATTTCTAATTCTAGATAGGGAACCCTATTCAAAAAAAAACTGAATATTAAGACTAGAGACTCTTAGACCAACTACCCCTTCTCAAGGAAGAAAATTGGATGTCTAGCACAAAGAAGATTTTCTTCTTAAAAATAGAATAACTCAATTGTTCTAAATCTAATAACAGAGGGTCATAATCTATCTAATTCTAATCTAAGATGTCTTACTAATACGGGAAAGAACTAGATTACTAAATCATACTAATCTTATCTAGGTAGGGGGGGGGGGGGGGGGGGGGGGGGGGGGGGGGGGGGGGGGGGGGGGGGGGGGGAACGACTAAGTACACGCGCGTACATCTAGGTAATTATGAGAAGTATCGTAATCAAATTCTGATATGACAAGAAAGAACATTGGGAGAATCAAACGAGTTCTGTATCAAGATCTAACATACGACCAGTCTAACTACTATACGGCGAAGAAAGATAAGTGTATGAGGGCAATCATAATCTAATTCTAACTGCTAGTCTAACAATAGTACTAAAAGCAATGTTATCTAATCTAAGTATGTAGGCTAAAAAAAGGAAATAGATTAAGTTCTGAGAAGATCTAGAGAACCATTAAGAACGAACCCGAAATAATCAGGAAAAAGTCTAAAAAATAATAAAATCAGAAAGTCAATCTTACTCTACCGTAATAGAATATGCTATTTACCACAAGAAGGGTAGGAGAACAAAATTCAAATCTAGATTCTGTTCTAATTCTACTTAAGGAAATATCGTAGTCTAGGGACGAATAGATCTTACATATATTATAAGTAATCTGAAGCGAATTGGCTAGGAGAAGCGTTGCTAATGAATGTCTGATGAAAGTAAGTGGATCTACAATCTTAATAATATAAATTAAACTTCAAAGGACGTCTAGAGATCTAAGATAACGCTAGCTAACGATTGAAGTATATAAGAAAGAAATCATGTCTAGAAGGTCTAGATTCCTATTTCTAACTAGCGGACGATATAAGGTTACTAGAGAGAAGAATAACAGGTTTCAAACATACTCTAATGCTAGAAGGAACCTACAGATAAAGAACGAATCTAAAATCATAATTCTTTTTATAATTATAATATCTAAGAAATTGCTAATGTTCTTAGTCTAGATAAAGAAGAGTAGAAATATCAGATCATAAAACAGCTCATTCTAATCAAAATCTAGGAGTCCACCAAACTATAATCGTCTAGAGTATAAAAAAAGGAGGAAACATAAGCAAAAATCGATATAATTCTAACATACACCATACATATCTTTGCTAAAGAATGGGGTAAGATGCAAAAAATATCTAAATAGACTCTTAAAAACTAGATCAATCAAAATATTCGAAGTCAAACTCTGTTATATCATCTCAAAAATCTTAAAGATTGAGAAATAGCTAAAATGTAAAATATAGTCTAGGCTAAGCACTGAGTTCTCATTGTTTTTCTAAATTGCTGAAACGAAGACAGTCTAGAATCGTAAACACAAAAGAAATGTTAAAGAAGTAAATCAAATTATGGAACCTTCTGATACATAAACGTAATGGAAGAAAAAAAAAAAATTACAAAAACTTTAACTGATAATGAACTAAAGACGAAAAACAAAAACAACAAAGTCGTACGATTTAAGTTGAAATTCTATTCTTAATAAGAATGCTAAGTAATATCATATTACCGACAAAACTGTTCTAAGAAAAGGCAATAAAAAAAGGATAATCTACGGGTATATAAAGTACGACAATGGCATCTGTCTTCGTATATAAACTTTACTCGCTAAATATAATCTATTAAATTATCATCTAAAGGGTAACTTATGAAAATAGAATCTAAAAATAATTATAAAACTCAATAGAGATAAGTCTAGAGAATAAGAAAATCTGATTCTGAATCGTAAAGTATTCTATCTAGATAAAAACCGGCTTGAACTCGTTTTCTTACAAATAGTATTAAACGGAACTGATACTATATTCGAAGCTCAAATAAAGATCATCAAAATAACTAGGTACTAAATACAGTATAACAGTAACCAAAGAATTTACTAAAGCTAGCGACGCAGAACTGCAAATAGTACTAATATCAAATAACATCCTAGAGGCGAATAGACACGTGAGAGGGCTTGACTGGGTCTCCCGGTAAATAAGCTCTAGCAGAGGAAAGAACTCGTGAACAGGGAAGAGTTCATAGATTTCTAACCAGCAAACTACAAATCTACCTGACTAAAGAATCGGGATATCTAACATGGAAACCACAAGCAACAATGCAGATATGGCTAGCTGCTATCTAAAAGTCTTAAATAGTCTATTGAATATATTATTAAATACCATATGTCTATGACCGGATAGACAAAAACAACGAAACATATGTGCTATAGTAATACGATACTCTAACTCTAACAAAGATAAATCTAAAAATTACAAAACGAGCATGGAAAATGATTCGTACGTTTCTATTCATCCTACTGATACACATAAAAAGTCTATAAGCGTAACACGTAAATCATGAAAAAAATGCAAGAATTAAATAGCGTAAATTTGAAAAACATAAAAAACAATTGAATAGTTAGAATTCTTATGAGAAACTGACCGAAAATCTAACTCCGAGGTATAAGACTAACATTTCATACCAACTTCTAGTCAATTCTAAAGATTCCGTACGGGAAATTAGAGATCGTAGTGCACTAGGCTACTAATAATTCTATGAAAGTATGCTCATAGCACAAAATAGTACTAATTCTAATATGAATAAAGTTCTAAGATCTATGTGATTCTAGCTAAAAAAAAATCTATTATAAATGACAATAAAAGGATCATGAAAAAACTAGTTAATGTACATCATAAGAGCGAGGCCCTAATTCAAAGTCTAAGTTGAATGATTATTAATCTATATAAAAGCAGAGACAGCGAAGAGAAAGTGCTACTTAGAACTTGAATGGGTTAGAATTCAATAGGGTTAAAATTAGTTAAGTACATCAGATGAAATCTATTAAAGTGCTAACGTCTATAAAAGAAATAGCTCTTTAGAAGGAGTAATAATAAAGTAAGGATAATTCTACACAACGTCTAATATGAAACGACGAATGAAAACAAAATCTACATGAAAATTAAGACCCAAATAATCTTAGTTATTCTAAGAAGGAGAAATCTACTTCTACAGATGATCTATAAGTGACCAAGCCTAATCTAAGTACTTCTAACTTAATACATCTAGATGAGAAATTCATCTATGTCGCAAAAATCAAGTTTATCTATACATCTATCTAAGAAGTTGACATTTACGTAGAAAGAATAGATCTGACATAACTCTAACAAAACATCTATTTAGACCGATATAGACTTTAGAAGTCAAAATAGCAGAACTCACAAGAATAAAATTATACATAGAATAGTATCTAAGGAGATCTATTATAGGGCTCTGAACTTTTAATCACAAGTCTCTATTTAGAAAATAAATGACCTGAAAAAAAGTAGCAATTAATAATTAAATCATCTAAAATGTCTTGATATTCTATAAAGATACTGAGCGAAAACTAATAAGGAGTTAGATCTAAAGGGTTTCTTTCTAGAATAATGAAAGACAAATAGATAAGTAAGTAAGCTGAAAAAAATAAACGAGCAAAGTTTCTATATAAATAACAGGGTTGATCTCGTAGTGAGCAATCTATCTATCTATACAAAAGAGAACAAAAAAGGAGAAATCAGAAGAAGCTAGTAAAACAAAGCCTTACTAGGTATTAAGGATAAGTCTAACTACTCCACTCGTTAATAATGTCAAATACAAAGAAATCTATTAAATTCTAAACCAAAACTAAATGAACATTTATCTAAAAGCAAGTTGGCTAAGAAAATCTACGAAACTAAAAAATATCTAAGTAATGGCGATGTCTAAGATTCAAGTGAAAAAAAGACTAACGACGATTAAAGATCTCTGGAAAGTACTATGTTATAAAATATTCTAAAGATAATTAGAGATAACCTAAAAACACGGAGACACCGCAGAGTAAAATGTCATATTTCTGTAATAAGAACTTTCATAGTCTAAAAAGCAAGATTCTAATGTGGCAGAATAAGTTGTAATAACCTCTAATTAATCTAGATTTAGAACTCAAATCAGTATGAATGCTATTCTACTTGATCTAATAATATCTATCAAAATGTCTAACATAAGGTACAGATTTCTAAAAAGATAGGATAAATTGATAAGCTACACTAATAGAATAAGACTAAGTGTTCTTAAATAATGCTTAATTGAAAGAAGTGCTACGCATCGCCGCAATATCAAAATAAATAATGCTAAATACAGAAGAGTATTTTAAGAAGGGAGTGCTATTAACTAAAGAAAAATTTAACTTAATTCTTAAGCTAAAGCTATAAAAAGATGTATAAGGTAACTCTAAATAAGAGGAGAGCAAACATTTACTAAAATTAATTGAAAATAAATAGCCCCTAGGAATAACATTCATTTTAAATGCTAAGTCTAAATCTTATTACGAAAATCTAGAGACCAGTATCTAACTTCAAACGTCTAACACTAAAGTTCTAGCTCTACATAATATAAAAAAGATGTAGTCTAAGTCAAACTTCTGAAAAACAGTATTGTTCTAGATAAGAATACTAACACATCTAGTAAATAGAAGCATAATTCTATGATTAAAACTTATGAATAAAAAATGTAGAGTTGAAAATGCAAGCGTATCTCTAGCGAGGAGATGTCAGGACAGTAGAATATAAATTCCTATAATCAATTCTTAATCTACGATAAATCTTGAAAAAAAAATCTAAGACTTAAAACTGACTAAAAATAGGATGTCAAAGAAGAAATAACAAAGACTGAACTCGCGTCTTAATTTATCGTCTAGAATAATGAATGATATTCTAAAAGACGATAAATCACTACTTATCAAAATATATACAACATAAAAAAGACGTATCCTAAAAAACCTAATGATGATGCACGAATTTCCTAATTTCTACCAAGTTCTAAGAAGTCAATAGAAAGAAAACTCTAAAGATAGGCTAGTCTAAGCATTCTAATTTCAAATGAAAGAAACATTAGGACTATAATACTTGTTTCTAAGTAACGCTAAAAATTCTTATAAGTCTAAAATTGTCTAAAGTAGATTCTCTATACTAGTAAACAAGAGAAGCAACTGACATACGTTCTAGGTATCATAATTTTCTTATAAATAGAAAGAAAATATATAATGAAGAAGTTCTAATGAGATAAGTTCGCTTAATTCAAATAAAAAGAAGTGACGCCTAATCTAATAGGTTCTAATCTATATCAAGTTGAACATCGCAAACGTCTGGAAAGTCTATAACTCTAGAGTGAAGTTTCTTAAAAAAAGAAATAGGTCTAAGTATGTAGAATAATGAATCTATATCCTGCTTATAAAGGTATGAGATTAGACTACGTACAAAATCTGATTTCTAAACACTGGAATGAGAGAGAGCTCTTAATTAAAACCCTTTGTAATTATTAGCAAAAACAATTAAACAATCCTAAAAAGAATATTTAGCTTGGTATGAAAGTGATCCGAAGAGAAACTACTTACTTAAGGAACCAATGCTGAATTAAATAAGAAAATCTAATAATATTGGTCTATTCTGATGAAGTCGACCAAAGATTTCTAACCATAAGTTTGCTCTATAACTATGACGTATTACAATTTAAATGAACATCAAACCAATTAGAACAAATCTACTAAACATCGACATATATTCTAGAAATAGAAAGTGTCTAAGAAATATGTCTAAATAAGTTTCTAAACAAAAGAAATTTTCTATAATAGTGATTCTCTAATATATCCTCTAGAAATAAATAACCTAGGAATGAAGAAGCGCCTATTGGGACAAAACCATCTAAACATAACAAGAGAAATTAATGTCTAAAATCGACTTATTTAAAGAAATTTCTCAAAAGACGGTGAGTCTGAAATAATTACAGTTATATTCTAGAAGGATACTAAATAATCTATAGTATATAATCAACTATACATCTAGAATAAATCTTATTAAAAAAAGTAATAAACGAATACTAACTAAAAACGTCTAAATACTAGATAACAGAATCTGAGACAAAAAAATCTGAAGAGTGGTCAAACAAAAAATGCAAGACGATGACGAATCACGCCTCAAGATTTCTTAATCTATTATGAATACGTCTTTTTCTAATAATAATTAAGTAGAAAATTATATAAAATCAAAATTGTAACCAGAGTAAGAAAAAGCTAATCCGTATAATAACGAAAATCGGAGCCTGAGTGATCGCAAAATGAAGCGAAAATACAAACTCTATAGATTGGGGTCTACGGATGTATCAAGGACAGGGACATAACATAGATGTGATCTAATTGCTGACGGAAAGGATTCTAATTTACTTACGTACAGTTCTAGTAATAGAACCAATCCATATTCCTAAACATCTAATCTAAACAGAACTTAAATGTAACTATATCTAAGAAAAACTTCTATAAATCTATGGAGCGTTCTACGAGAACAAAGCTAAGCGTAAGAAAGTACATTCGTTAAGACGATACAATCTAAAATACAATTTCATAAAAAATATACAAAGTAACACTTCTACTTACAAGTCTAGGGGTCAAAGCGCTTAAACAGAATTCCTAGGTAATGAACTAAGAACCGTATACTTTCTAATAAAATAGCATGCAGAAGGAAATACGTAATTAGAATTAGCTACTATAGGAAAGAGAGAAAAAAGAAAAGATAATTCTATAATAGAGAGAATAGATAACTCTTATTTAATACGGTCATAAAACTATTCGATATTATCCACTGTACGATTCTAAATCTATATTAGTAAAAGAGAACGCTTTCTAGATAAAAAAAGAGTATACTTGATTGATAATTCTATAAACTGAAGGCTCTAACCGTAGGACTCTTACAATGAAGAAATCATAAGGGAAAGTGATTTCGATAAGAAGACTACAGATACTAAAAGATCAAAATAGGATAAACACATGACTAAAGCAACTAATAACTAAATACAAAAAAAGATTCTGGTCAAAAAATAAAAAGATCTATAAAAGAGTAGAACATAACAAAATCATAGTAGACAGAACAAGACGAAAATACTAAACGTGTATGAAATAAATATCTATTGGATCAATGAAAAAATTATCAACCCAATAAATTTGAACAGAATTAAAAATATAATTATTTGAGATAACACTTTAAAAAACAATACCTAATGAAAAGTAACGAGAGTCTACAGCGATCGGAAGCAAAATAACGTTACTAGCATTACTAGATCAAAAATATTCTATGTACAGGAATATTTCTATAAATCTACAGAAAATATCTATACTCGTTCTATAAGAATATTCTACTGGCAAAAAGATAAGAAAAAAACACTTACTACAACATTTAGAAAAAGCGCCCCCTAGATAATAAACCTTCTAGAACTAAAAGTATGCTTCAAGGATAATATTTGTAAGAAAGATAAGTACAGATACGCAAAGAACAAAATGCTAACTCTATCTAAGATTCTATGAAAGATTCTAGGAGATCAAAAAAGAAAAAATATAACTGCATAGTAATGCCCGAAAAAATACTTATACAACTAAATCTAAAATCTAATTGACACTATGTCTATAATAAATAGCAAGTCAATTAAGAAAACTGTAAAGAACTTCGAAATGAAAATTAAGATGTGGAAAAATAAATACTGAACTATATCATCTAAAATATCTACAAGCACACAAATAAGAAAATGCTATGGGAAAAAATAATCTAAACTAATTAAACCGAAGAAATCTTAAAAGAAAAGCATAAAACTAGACTCTGAAGCTACTCAACTAAAAAAAGATTAAAGTGTCAAAGTAGAATTACTAATATATTTCTAGAATCAAGACTGCTAATGGAAAGCGTTCAACTAAATCTGCAAGAACGTAGAATATCACCTACGTATTTCTGAATGAACGGTAAGCTTCTTAATTCTAAAAAATGACATTTCTACTGGCCAATCTAACATTCTAAATCTAACCGGATCTAAGCTATCTAACATGATTATAGAAAAAGTTGCTAATACCGTTACTCTTAACGGAGGCTCAAGTCTACTAAGGATCTAAGGGCTAACTATGCTAAAAATAGCTAATTCTATAATAGTCCTCTACTATATAATGAACTTCTATCTGAGGCAATACGACGTATCTAGTAGATTCGGTAGTGAAAATTACTACTCTAATGATCTAATTGATCAATCACTAACTAAATTTCTACATAAATATCTAATCTAGATAGGACAATCTAAGAAATAAATATTAGTTGAAAAAATTCGTCAATGACTAACCAGCTGATGTAAAATAATTGATCTAAAAACAGCTCTAGGGTGATAGTGAGGATCGGACAAAAAAAGTTTATAATAGGTAAAAGCGATTAAAGCCATATTATGATATCAATTTAGGTAGAAAGATTTGATTAAATTATATTACCATTAAGAACTAAATAGAAGTGAACGCCATGACAGAACAAATCTAAAAAAAATCTGGTGTGAAATAACTCTATCCCTTAAAGGCATATCCAAGCATTCTAACTAATAAGAATTAATCCGAGAATTCTAAGGAGAAGAGAAAATCATGAAACTTAAGAAAAACAATCGTCTAGATACAAAGTCTTAATCTAAAACGAAAAAGGGCTAGCCTCAAATAGGAGATAAAAAGAAAACTATTTAACTACATATTATCTAAGAGGAGTGTCGCAAGAAAGCTTAGAAGTCGATAGAATAAGCAATTTTATAATATAAAAAAAACAATGCACTATAGTTAAGGGTATTAGCTATGCATAGTAGGCTGAAGTAATCTACAAAAGAAGCCGTACAAGAATTAGAGAGATTGCCGATATATAACGATAACGAGTTAATCTAAATATTAGGTATGGGTGATAAAAATAAGTCTATCATATAAGATCGGCGGACATTATATTCTACGTATGAATTAGCTTTCCTATATAACAGAATATATAGCTCTATTATAATGCAATATGCTGATCTAAATCTATAAAAATATTCAGTATAAATCTAGACGGAGGAAAAAATATTCTACGTCTAATATGGTCTAAACGTACAAAAAAGCATTAGGTCTAAATCTAATGAGAAAATAGGGTCACTCAGTCAGCACCATAACAAAACTAAAACAAAGAGGTAACTACGGATGAAAAACAATAAATTAGTCAACGAGTGTCTAATGAATGAGTACATTCTAAATATCTACAAAAAAATAAAGGATATCTACTCTAATTAAGTCTTAAAAGTTAGATAAGAAATATTCTAGGCCTCAATTAACAAAAAATTGCTATAAACAACTACTAATAAAGAATAATGTTCTAAGATAGAGACTAATTCTTATGTTATTCTAAATTCTTATAAAAAATAAATTTAAACAGTGAATAAATCTAATTAATATCTAAATTACGTATAGGTGAGTGATATTTGTTAGAATAAGGGTAATGAAATGATACATGAAGAACTGATGCAATTATAAACTCTAGTACTAGTACAACAACAGGTTCTTTATACAATAATTCTAAAAAAACTTGTCTTAAGTTCTAGACTAAGTGTCTAAATGAAAGATAAAACGTACAGCTAGCGAAGTCTAATAAGCATAGGAAAATCGTAATAAAGCTTTACACTACCGTGAAGACTCGAACAAGTACTACTATACATATATCTAATCTAAAAGGCCTTTAGTCTAGAGGCTTCTAATATTATCTAATCGGCAATGAAATTCTCTAGAGATATTTCTAGCAACGTTCTATTAAACGTAATTTTCTTATAAAATCTAAAAATTAATATAGTAATGTCATATACTCCTATTCTAGAAAGACTAATATAAGATAAGAAAATTGTGAGTAGTCTAGCGTTTGCTAACAATACGCCAATCTAAAATCTAAAATCTCTAAAAGAATCTTTAATGTGTAGAAATCTAAGCTTGGTCTAACTAAGAAACTTATCTTCAAGCAAAGGAAGAGGAATAAAGAAAGCACATTAAAAACACTAAAAAGCAAAAAATTAGCAAAATAACTCTAAGTGAAACAGATGGGTTTCTAGTTATCTAAATTGTCTAAATTTGATTAGAAAATTAAGGCTAGATAATCCAGAAGAGGGTGCAGTGTCAAGTGCCATAAGCTCTTAAATAACTAAGTATTCGCGGTAATGCATTTCTAGTAGTGCTTAAATGTAAGCTCTAGAGTCTACTAGTAATAGAACAATAAAAAGAAGAGCACAATTGCTAAGATCTATAGAGGTATTTCTTGAGGAAAGAATATAAGAATCAAGTACCAACAATTACATAATAATAGCAAAACAATGATTTATACAAGCCAATTACTGGCTAACTGATGCGTGGCTCAGTAAGTTTAAGCACATCTACATCATGATAAAGCTAATATGCGAATAAGATAAGTAATTCTATAACAAGAAAAGATACTAATTCGTACGAGAGATTCGTATCCTAGTCTAAAGCAAAATAATAACAAGCCTTTAGGGGAATCAGATTAATATTCTAAGTCTAAGTTAATAAATTCCTGATCTAGAAAATAGAGTAATAACACGGATGGTATATATCACATTAACCTATTCTACAAGATACAGGAATCAATGAAAGGGGAATATACTGAGAGACATCTAAAAATGGCAAGGGCTAAGATTCAGCTAGTTGCGACAGTAGGTCAACTAGTAAGGTTCCTACAATCTAGACGTCTAAGAACGCGCGGTTGATAAACTAAAATTGTGTAAAAGAAACAAAAACTGTTACAAGAATAAGTTGCTAAAAGTACAAAACTCATTGATAGATAGTATGAACAAAAAATGTCTAAAAGGAGTGAAAGGTAAATTAATAGAATAGTTTCAGAAGCAGTCTAAATATTTTAAAATGGAATATATATTAAAATAGTATATTAAAAGAAAAGAAGAAAATGAGAAACAAAAAGAAAATATGGACAGTTCTTAACAAAGAAACTAAGACCTGTGCTAATAATCATTATAAGAAATTACAAAAGAAACTAAGATAAGAGCTGAAAAAGATAGGTAAATTAAAAGAGAACAACAGCAATAACTTCTAAATCGGAAAATCTAAAGCGAACGGAGAATTCTACAAGGGAAATTATTATATAAAAGGATTTCTGATAAATTCTAAGCAAAACGACTAAAAGAAAAAATCTACATTCATAAAGAGTAGAAGCTGATAGTTGGAAGTCTATCGCGAAATCTGAGACTTTCTAAATTCATCTACAGAAAACGTCCTATAAGTTCTAATCTATAGAGCAAGTCTATGTCTATTTAAACATCAAAAAACTCTATAAAGCGAGATAGAGGAAAGATCTGAGAAATTAGTAATAACTAAAAGGTATCTAAAGACAGTTGTCAAAAGTATACTAGAAGACGCAAATCACATCTACATATGAAAATGGATCTAATTGCATTGGGGGGCCAAATTAAAAGATATGTAATAGATAGACAAGACCGTAAGCATAATTATAAGGGCATCTAAACATTCTAATGTCTAGATTCGTAAGATGATCAAAAGATCTACCGAATATCCAAAATAAACTATTCCAGTCCACGTCTGAAATTACACCAAAATCAGCTAATCGGGTAGGAGAAAACAAGACTTAGTAAACAATAAAGTGGCAAAGAGTGTCTAATTAAATGGAGGCAGTTCTACGGAAGGAGCAAAAAAATCTTTACCATCTATGAAGTCTAGAGTATGAAATTCCCTAAAGTTGGGAAAAGTTATACTAGTTAAAATAAACAAAAAAGCTAATCTAGACTAATGAAAAAGTATCATCATGAACAAATGGAACGAAGTTCTAACAACAATGAAGTCTAATAAAGAAATTTCTATAGAATAAAAATAGCTGTAGAAAAAATAACAAAGCTAGTAGACAAAAAGCAGGTTAAATAATTTAAGCTAACAGGAGCAATCTAATTAAATCTTAATTTTATTAGGAAATATAAATAAGTAGAAATTCTAAAGATAATCTATAATTTCTAACTACTAATTAGCTCATAGAATAAAAATGGTCTACAATTGAAGATTCTATAGGGAAACAGCTATATAAATAAAAAAATAAAATCTCAACTACTAATCTGCTAGTGAAATATAAGACTAGAGTAAATACTCCTAGCGAGTCTCTCGTATAAGCAAAAGATTCTAAAAAGAGAAAAAAAGCTAAAGGACCAAATGAGTAACCTCTTAACATAAAAACTAAGTAGGCTCTTACTAGAAAGAGCGTATCTTAATACTATCTATGGATCTAGGTTAAATAACCAGCCAAAAGAAGAATTCTGTAACAATAAAAAAAACTACGGATATTGTGTATTCTATGACATGCAAAAGAAAGTATAAATCTAGTGGTTGGAAATAATTCCTGTTTCTAAGTTGTCTTTAAAACATGGAGTAAAAGTAGATTCTACTCTGCTATTAATTCTAAGCTTATATCTATGATGAGTCTTGAACACTTAGAAAGGGTCAACGAGAGGACAATGAATTAACACGTAGCCTAATCCTAAATAAGAATCTAAATCGATGAGTCTCTTTCGTAATACTGTAGATGAAAACAAGTATACGGTCTAAAATACCCATGGAGGTCTATCTAAAAAAAGCAGGAAATAATCAGGTAAAGAAACCTAAACTATAATACGTACCCGTGAATAAAAAAAAAGCTTAAGAAAGTCACTGACACATAGCGTAAGATTAGGCCTTCTATAATGAACAACGTCTAGTCAAAAGGAAACTTCTAGATACTAATAAAACATTCTATACTAAAAATACTAGATTTCTAAGGAAGCTAAACGAATACCAGTCACAAAGGCTATGTACTAAATCTAAACAAAGTATATCTAATCTTCATATAAGATAAGACTTAACGATGAGAGGGAGATGCAATAAATAGAATTAAACTACATGAGAGGAGTAAACTCTAGAGAAACTATGACACTCTAACTATAGATAATATTAAGGAAAAACAACGCTAAAAAATTCTTATAAAAAAATAATAACAAAATCTAAATAGGTCTGGATGAGAAAAAAAAGAAATCTAAAGAAAACGTTAAATTCTAAAGAATTGGCTAGGGACTCTATATACATAATCATCCTAACAGTAAAAAAACAACTATAAAAAATCCGTATAATCGCGACTAAGAGGTATAATAATATAACAACAGAGATATTCTCTAATAAATTAAGAATTAATCTCTGTGAAATGATAAACATAAGGTTTGATAAAAATGTTCAAAATAAAGAAGTAAGCAAGATTCGTAACTAAGAAAACTTCTAAAGGTCTAAATTGCTTTTATAATAGAATCAGCCAGAACAAAAAACTAAGACAGTCAATATATCTAGAAAACTAGTAGAAGAAATGAATCTACTAGTGCTACTTCAATTTCTAAATATAAAATTTATTGTGCTGAGATAAGCTAAGTAGTGCGATATCAATCTTCTTCTAAAATGAGAGAGTAAATAGTAAAAGAAGCTATATAAAGAGGTAGATTCTAAGATAAAATCATCTTAGTCCAAAATTTACTAAGGTCTAAATTAGAGAGGGCTACCTCTAACTAAGCTATAAAAGATTGGGTGCTTTAAATATATGCTAAAAAGGAAAAAATCTAAAAGAGAAGTTCTAACAAAGTGAGACAAATCTAAAAGATTAGTTAGGATGAATCTAAACAGGGATACATAATCTAGCACACACTAATCGTTAGGATGACAGGAATTAGAAAAACTGCTCTATTATTCATAACATAATTAAAAACTTCTAATATTACATTCGAAAACTCTAGTTACTTCTAATCAATAGAAGGGAAAGAAAGGTACTAGAAAGTCAAAAAAACATTAAGAAATTATCGTTACAGTATCTCTTAAAATAATATAGTGCAAAAAGAAACACTAAAAATACAAGACTCTAGAAATGGATGCGTTGATAGCTCTAGAGTATACGGGAATCTAAAATGAAGAAAAATCTATTAACGTGAGGATAAGGAAGAAAACTAACCGAAAATATAAAAACCAAGACCTAAAAACAATCGAAACATTCGGATACTCTATTCAATTATTTCAACATGTACCATAAAACCTATAAGCACAAAAATTCAAAAAACAGCTAGCTGGCGAATACAAAGAAAGATAACTATAACAATAGAAATAAGTTATGAAGCAAACCATGATTTATAAGCTTCTAAATAAGCCTAAACAGCTTCTATCATTAAGACTTACTGGATAACCTTCCTAAGATCCGTAATAGAAAAAAAACAAAAATATTTCAAGGGAACATCTAATATGAGAATCTTAAATAATTTAAAATCTAACAAGGGGCACTAAACTACTTACCTACCTATCAATATCAACAAAAAGACGCTAATCAGACGCTTTCTATCTAAATATCAAATAGAATACCTACACTCTACGAGAAAAAGTCGAAAGTCTTGGAGGGATCTAAAATAAAACTATTTAGACAACCGAGCGATGACAAGAACCATCTATATAGTAAAAACAACTAAATAACAACTTAATACATGGTGAAGAAAAATTCATTCAAGGTATAATGAGCGCTTTCCTAGATTATTTCTGAATTTATCCCCAGAATAAAAATATCATAGTGAGTATGAAATCCTAATAGCGTTGTATCTAAAAAATAAACGGAAGTAGTTAGGATAGAGAATCGATTTAATGAGAAAGAACGAAGCAGACCCGAACATAGGCATATTACTAAATCATGCGTACAGTAGAGAGCTTCTAAGAATACAATTACATACTAATCTAATACTCTATAGATAAAACCAAAGAAACAGCTCTAAAAAACAGAGACGAAAAGATATATGTAACATCACAGAACTCTAGCTAGTATCTAAAAAGCAATCCATCTAAAAAATCTAGAAAGAGAATAATGAATCTTCTATTTCTAAATAAGCAAGAGAACAAGAAGGAAAAAGACGTGAGTATCTAAAATAACATTCCTATGAAAATAAGAGGAGGATCTAATCTACAAAGAATTATGAAGAGACTAACTGTAAAAATATAAATTCTTAAAATATAATTGTATCTAAGTATCTACAAGCAAACAAAAATAGGAAAAATCAAATAAATCCTAAAAAAGATCTATCTGATCCTAGCAATCATTCATTAGAACTAAAAACTAACTAGAAATACTAGGATGTAAATTCTAAAAGACTATAATAAAAATTTCTAGACAAAACTAACGAATATTAAAAAGCGGTCTCAGATTAGTTCTAATATTTATACATAAACGAAAAGTAAAGTAATAATTCTCTAAAGTTGGAACATGATACCAAAAGAAGATTAAGTAGTACTAAAAAGTCTATCACAAAGGTAGCAAATAACTAATGAAATAATTAATCTATAAGTCTACACATAGCTTACTCCTATTGAAAACATAACAAGAGATAAAAAGGTTCTACAAATTAGATTGATCTACTATATTCTAGATCTTAATTAAAAAGAAATACAGACTAGAAGCGATATTCAGATGAAAAAGTTGCTATTGCATTCTAACTCATTAAAACTAAGTAAGAGATAGGTGGTTCTATCTAAAGATTTCTAGAATAAAAAGGAGAAACAAGAAAGAAACAGAAACTAACGGCGGCGATAGTAAAAATGTTCTCTATTGACTAAAACGACGACACATCCACACGATATACCGTGCTAGCGGATGACAGAATGATTCCAAAAAAATTATAAATAAAGTTCTACATACTGACAAGGATTCTAAAGAGGTCAGCTAAATACTAGGCATCTTTGAGATTGGCCTAAGTAACCTTTAGAAGGAGAATCAAGACTAAAAGAAATATCAAGAAACTTACTATTCTAACAAGGATTTCTAACATTCTATAACTAAGATAATTCTACTCCAAAATCTATAAAGAAATAAAACAATAAACAAGAAGTGTCATAGTTTCGTAACTAAAACAAACGACAGGCAGACGGAAAGAAGGAAAATCTAGGCTAACCTAAAAAAATGAGGTCGATCATATTATTAAGGAAGGCAACTTTGTACATAAAGATTCTATAAGTTCTGAGTAACATGATTTCAAATTCTATCTGCAATATTCTAAAAAAAAGAATCCTAATTGTATTAATATGTTCAAACTACCAAATATATAATTTTCTACTAAGGAACTAATTACATAGATGAATCTCTAGACTAGCCCTGGTGATTCTATTATCTAAGTAGAAGGTCAAATACAATTAGAAAAATCTAATTACGTAGTTCTTAAATAATCTAATTTTTTACGTGAAATAATAAGTACAAAAAGGTCTAAGTATGCTGATCAAGTCATTGAGTTAATGCAAGATAAATAAACTAAAAATAAAAGAGTTTCTATAACACGCAGTAGGTGATGAAGAGAGATGGAAAAAACGAAAGTAGTGAACGTAGTCAAAGAAGTAGTTGTCTAATAATTCTAATTATTATATCTACGAATGATAATTACTAAATAACATAACTATAGAGTTATAAAGAAAATGAAACAGCTCTATATTCTAAGAAAATCATAAAAGATAATAATCGTAATAACTACTAAATCTACATAGTATCTGAAGGTAAATAAAATACCAATAAAAAGTTCAAAAGAAGAAAATAGTCTACAATAGTCTCAGTAACCACAATATCTAGCACGCCGTAATCACAAAGCTATAAAAATCCTGAAATATAGATAAGTAAACAAAAGAGAAAGGCTAGAGGTCTAAAGACAGAGGTCAAGAGTAAAAACAATGAAAAAACGTCGTCGTAGATCTATAAGAACTTCTAAATAAGTCATAAAAAAATCTAAAATACTCTAGATAAAAACAATGTCTATAGACGTAACGTATGCAATCTGATGATAATTGCTAATGATTAAATAAGTTTGTCTATACTTAGAAACAAGCCTAAGTTAATTACTAATCTTAGGTTTACTAGAAAAAGATACGGTCTATTAATAATTAAAGACGCTACAATAGCAATTATTAATTACTCAACACAAAACATAAAAATGAATCAGAAAAGAAGGTCTTTGAGGCTAGAGAATACATTCTAACCAATAACAGCTAAAATAAAAATACCAAGGTTCCTCTATTTCTATTCTACTGAGCTCTAACATATGACTTCATAATAAAGCGAATATTCTAACATAATTCATATTAAGTATACTCATTGCAAACCTAAAATAAGAGAAAATCAATAATAAACAGTATACTAAGGGACTAGTGGTTCTATCCCTACATTCTACTAACTTAAGAAATAGAAAGTCTAGAAAAAACTATATCTATTCTACTCTGACTCTATTCTACATTGTTACTAAAAATGTCTAAAATATTAGTAATCTAAAATGTTTCCTAGATCTGACATTCTATTTAAACACAAGAACTGAGGAAAAATAATCCCTTAAAATAAACAAGACGTTAAAGAAAACAGGGTTATAAAAGGAATAGGGAAACACACAGTACATCTTAATGTGTTATAACTCTATATCTATGATCTAAAAATAATAAAATAGCTCAGACAGGAGTAGTTGATATTCGAACGTACACAGAATAGAAAGAGAAATAATCTATCTTATTTATAATTTCTAGAAATGCTAAAAAATCTATGTCTTATCAAAACAGAAAAGAAGTGATCTAAAAATACCACTAAATGTTCAAGTATAGTATTTCTACCTCTTTCTAAGAACTTAAGTTCTAACAAAGATAAAATTTATTAATCCTCTTACAATAGTAATGTATTTCTTAGTGGAATTATACAAGAAGCATTAATGACTGCCTCTCAATACGGTTAGCAAGTCTAGTTAAAAACTAAGTCTTGACCTCTAAGATATCTAAAAAAAATTTTCGTTACGAATTGCGAAGAGCGAAATTTCTAGCAGAAAAAATAAAGGTAAACTTCTATAATATAAGTAATATCTAGAGCTAAATACAATTCTAGCGAATTGAAATTCTAGAAGAAAACATAATCATAAGTGAAATGCTTCGCGTGATTCTAAATATAATATCTCGGTCTACCTAAGGTCAAAAGTAAAAATGACGACGCAAATTCGTCTAATCTAATATACGTGAATCTACCGAATCTTAAAATGAATCTATATTACAAAAATGATAAATAGAATATGATACATAGAATATAAAAGAAGTATCTATACATAAGACTATACAAGACATATACAAGAAATACCATTAATATAAGGCTAACTCTAAAAAAGCACGTAAAATGAACCGGGCTGAATTAATCATTAAGTAAAGTCTTAACAATCGGTAACTAGATAATATGAATATGCTTAAGTGTTACTCAACAAGGTGCCTAAATTCTACAATAACAGGAGTTAGGCTAATTCTCAGACGAAAATGAGGAGAGAATTCCTATATCTACATTTACCTTAACAAAAATAAAATTCTTACTATAAAGAAAAGTTTATAAGAATTTAGTATAAAAGAACTTGCCACCTTTTAAAAATTCGTAAAAGAAAAAAAATTCTCAAAAAGAAAACTATTAAAGATTTCAAAAAAATTAGAATTCTAAATGAGTGTTCTAAGAAAAACTAGGGATTAAGCATTAATATCTCACTATAAGTTACAACATAACTAATATCTTAAAACTTAGTCTAATGCAACTCTAAGAAATAAAGACACAGTTAAAAACAGGGCGATTCTATAAGTCTGAAGAAATCTCTACTTATGCTATTTGATATACCAGTAAAAAAAAAACCTAAAGTAATCTTGAGAAATTCTAGCTAATAGAGAATAGTCAATCTAAAAGCATCTAGAATGGTTCTTATAGATTATTTATACTAAATGAAAAAAATGAGGAGTAAGAAACATTCTAAACAAATACTAACACAAAATTATGCTTAAACTAAATAAAATAAATCATAGTACAATATTTATAAAACAAGGATATAATATGTTGACTAAAAATATAACAAAACTGTCTTAATCTAAATTCAAGATAAATTCAGAAAAGCAGAATTTCTATCGCTAAATCACCCATAAGGCGAGATCACTCTAAACAGAGCATTCAACATAGAACCAACGACTAATATAACACTAACGACTAACTACTAATCGAAAAATCTAATCTAATAAAATTTCTAACTAAAAGAATCTAATAAGTAAAATCAGAAAAAAAAACTAATATCTGAAAAGACAAAAAAAATCCTGGAAAGAAGATTTGACGTCGGTAAAACCATCTTAAAAAAACCCACATAACCACTATAATGTCTAAATATACGTACTAAGAAACATTTCGATCTGAGAAAAGATAAAAAAAAAGCCACTCTAGTTCTAACTAACTAAAGGTCTAAAATTTATAGGCGAAAAAAGCATAGGTAATGGAAATGACGACTGACAGGTACAGGAGAAGAGACTTGAAAAGAAAACGGAATCGGACGAGAAGGATAGATCTTCGTATGAGAATAAAAAGAGTTCATACGGTATTCACGCAACATTTAGACTAATAGGAATAAAACTTCTATCTAAACCAAGAAACGTAGTAATTCTAATACGACCATATAACTAAAACTCTAATAAATATCTATAAAGCTAACATGTCTAACATCAGAAGTTCTCTAAAGATATCTAATAACAATGGTAGTTCTGATAAAAAAAGACGAAGTTTCCTACTAAAGAACAATAACATCTACTCTAAATTCAAACATCTATAAATAACATCGAAAAGAGATATGAACAAGAAGACCTAGAATAGATCTATCTTAATGCACGAAAAGATTCTACACTTCAAGATCTAAAAAAATACAACTAGAAATAATAAGAAAAACTGTAAGCATCTAGACTACCGAGAAGTAGGTTTAAAGCATAGTCTGTTCTACTAAGGAAGTATATCGGTTTGCAACAGCTTATAAACGGTATTCTATAGACAGGAAATTCTTATAGAAGTCAAAGTCTACAAAGAAAGTCTCTTTTCTAAATGAACACGGAAGTTACTATTCTTTAGTATCTATAGAACTAGAGCAAATTGATAAATCAAGGAAAAATAGGAAAGTATAATAGAAGAAGTTCTAAGAAAGTTTAGGGATCTAAAAAACACAAAAGAATCTATCTATAATACAAAAGTGGAGATATTCCCAAGATTCTATTAAGATGAAGGTAGACTGAAAAGTAGAAAACTCTAAGACACGGTCTAATATACGACAATAAGAATAATCTTATGAATGCTACACAATAGGTTATCTAAAAGATAAAAGTAACTATACTGAAAGATCTATACCAGAGAACTATAGAATCGAGCAGAAATATAAAAAGTAGAAAAGAAAAGTTTAATGAAGAAAAGAACACACTAGAAATTAGAAATTTTTCTATATGGAAATTCTAATGAATAACACTAATGAAAATACTTGCTAGATACAAAAATTTACTTAGCGATCAATATTCTAATATATGACTAGAATTATTCTATTTCTTACAAATTTTCTAAAATTAACAATCTAACGACACCAGCCATATAACGGAAAAAAAAGTTTAACTATAAGATATGTACAAAGAGATTAAACTCTAAGATACGAAGAGAGTACAAAGAATTAATAGTGGAAGAAGACATAGACAAAATATCTAAAAATCTTAAAGCAGCGAAAATATAATTCTATCTATCTGAAAATGAAAAATTGTGCTGCCTGAATAATAGTCCTAATTCTAATGTTTTTGCTTAGTAAGTAAAGTCCTAAAATATAAATATGTTATTGTGGTTGTGGTTATTTGGGTGGGGTTAAAAGCCCGCATAAAATACATCTAAGAAAACAAAAGATGAAAGAAAACAAACAATGGAAGGAAATGACTTCTAACCTAGAGACTTAGGTAACGTAATAAATAATTATCTTAATCTACTGGACAGAGCCGTATTCTAATTCACACCAGTATAATAATGATCTATATCTAAGGCACAGGAATTTAAAGTATTGAATAACATTACCGCAGAAATCTAACAGTTCTACGTCTAAAATCTCTAAAAAAGCAAATAATTCGAGTCATAGTATAGAGCTAAAAGGCAAGAATTTTCTATACAATAGAATATGAAGGACAACAAACCAAAAGAAAATTAAATTTGTAGTACCAAATCCTAAGTCTACTAAAAAAGGAAATTCCTATAAACTGAACTTTCGTATATAGTTAAAATTTCTAAATAGATATCGTAGGGGAATGTTTTAGCACTAGTTGAAACTAATCTACTTCTAAAATCTATTATTAATAACAAAAAATCAGATCTACATTTCTAGAAAACGGATAAAGTCTATCAAGACAAAAAGTAGATGATAATTACCTATATACTAATCAAAACAACTCTAATATCTCTAGAATATTCTATAAGACCAAAACGAAAACAAATTCTAACAGAGGCATTCTATAAGTGACTTTTATCGTAATTCTATTAATAATCTATAAAGACTAAATGAATTACCGTTCTTAATCTTGATTCCCTTCTTAATAAGACCCATACATACAATACTTAACTCTATAACAAAGTAAAAGAAAACATAAATCATAAATAAAGATCTAAACTATGCGTTCTAGAAACTCTAAAAACGATGAAAAAAATACTTTTTCAATAAAACGAGTAAATTGAAAATAAACGGCCGTCTGGAATTCTACAGTACGTAATATGAACATCTAACACGTTTCATGAAAAGCAGGTGGAAATAAGACGCTAGGAAAATATAAAATTCTTAGTTATAAACCAATACTGTCTAAACAACGCGACTTTGCAAATTACCAAAAAAAAACAAGATCTAATCTAAACATTAGAAAAAACCAAGACTAGATATATACAGATACTATAAAATGCGTAAAAGATACAATATATATACCCAGGGAAGTTCTACAGGACCTCTAAATAGCATCGACTTAATAAATCCAAAATTGTCTTAAAAACTATCTATAATGAAAGAGAAAAGTAAGACGTATCTATATACTAACACGACTCAAGGACGTTACTATATGGGAGAAAATTTTAAATAGGTTTGACATAAATGAATTAACATTAAAATACAAAAAAAAAGGAGAATTCATATACACTAGAAAATTCTATAAAAACCAGACCAACAACGAACAATAGATATCTTAAAGATCAGCTCGTATAATTGGAAGGTCTACTAAGCACGTCTAGAAAAGTCTAATATAACAATAAGTATTCTAGAGTTGGTACTAAAAAAGATATGTACTACGATAAAGTCTAAGACATCTAACTTTAATGAAATAACATATCAACAATCTATAGAGAAGAATAATAAATTAAGACATGATAAAAACTATGTCTAGATCTAATAAATCTTCTCTAGTATTCTAGCCTAACTAAATAAAACTCTATTAAATCTTAAGAATTCCTTAATGTAATAACAGAAAAACATACAAAAAATAGTTCTATTTCTAAAACAAAAAAACTTGAATCGTAATGGCTTATAACATATTCTAGAAAGGTGAGGTGCGACGATATTAACGTCTAAATAAAATAAAAAATCTAAGAAATACTACTAGAAACTCTACATACTAGTAACCCGATAAAGACTAACGACAAACATCATGATGGTGTTATGAACGGAGGTCGACTATACAGCATCATATTGCTGAGCAAATCGAATACATTTCTAAGGAAAAGATAAAACAATAGATTCCTGAGCAAGTCTACAAAATTATTCTTAATAGATAATAAATAGATCTATCTATCTAGGGTGATTCTGATTAAAAAATAATCGTACAATAGGTTCAAACTAACAAAAAATGGCGTTAATAGTAAGAAATCAGCACATGCTAAGTAAAATACGTTTCTAATCTAAGAATACAACCCTACAGATCTAACTTTAATTTCTAAACAATGTCAAAGACTGTAATATAAGTGAATATAATCTAACCCTTAGAATGTAATTTAAATCTCAGTAAGAGTCCTATCAAGAAAACATAAAGTAGGACTATGTTAACACACGCGTACCAATCTATGAAAAATAGTTCTAAAGCTAGTAGGAACAATAAATTGCTAATCACCTAACCACATAAAATATTAACATAATCTAACCAACAATATCTAAAAGCAACGCTAACTTAAGAAATATAATTAAGCTATGCCTAATAAGAAAATCAAAGTCTCTATCTTAAGAATTAAGATATATAAGCTTAGTATATCAAAATGAAGAGACTTGCTAAAGTTCTAACGTAAAAAAATCAAAACGCAAATCTATGAAAAAGGAAAAATCTTGAGATAAGATAAATAATGATAAGGTATAAATATCTACAATAGAGACTTGAAACGAGACTAGAGAAAAAATTCAACTCTCTATCAGTTCTATCAAGAAAACAGTGAAGCAATGCGGCAAAATCTCCTAAACTCTAAAAAATATCTCAATCTAAACATTTGCTACATATCTAATTAAGCATTCTTCAAAAAAAGAAAATCGAGCAACTGTAACATATAATTATCTAAGTAAAAATGAAAGTAAAAGAATTCTAGTACTTCTAAAATAAAATAAACGTAAAGAACTATGACCCTAATCAAAATAAAAAGATAAGAGATTCTAAATATACCTACGCAGTGTCTATTAAATCTAGCGAAAGTTCTATTAATAAATAAGAGAATCGTAACAAAGTTCTAGGGTGAAGGTGACCAAATATCAGACTTAAGTAAATATATATTCTAAGTGGGTTCTAAAAATCAATAAAAACAAACAAAAATACTATAGTTCTGAAACAAGGAAAATGAGAAGTTGATATAATCTTTCCAAATAAACATTAGTAAAATAGGAATCTAGGTATATTCGTAATATTGTGAACAGAACAAACAGGGACTGCTTATCGTAAATAACATACATAAGATACGGAACAAGATAGCTAACCATATTCATGAAAGCTCTAGAATATGAATAAATAATCCGTAAATTAGTGAGATCTAATTGCAATGCATGAAAGACAGATATTCTATAATCATACTGTACTGAGGAGATTAAAAATATAAGTGAAGAACTAGACAAATTCTGGTTCTAAGCAATCTATGGAGGAACATATTAACACCTTCTAAGTTCTAGTTATAGTGATACGGATTTCTTACAATTAAACTCTAGAAGAACTGGAAACAAAGATTCTAAAATTCTAAATTCTAAAAAAGAATATATCTATAGAAATTAAAAATTTAGAATTAGCATGAATAGTCATATTTCTAGTATGAGCTAAGTTAAATATGAAGGTATGATAAAAACCAGAATTATGGTAGAGAAAGATATTATCTAAAAACACACATTCGTATCTATTAATAGTCTAAACTCACTAAAAATAATAATTCTATAAACTCTAGACTCACCTTCTTAAGATTATGAAAAAATATAATAGTCTAATAACACTTTCTAGTGTATGCATGACTTAAGGTAGGAATATAAAATTTCTAACAATAAATTAACAATCAAGAAAGTAAAAAATCTAAAATAAGTTTTAGAAAAAACGATTTAATGAGAAAAATGAAATCAGTAGAATTGAAATAGAATGTCTAATAAAAAAGTGCGTAATTCTAAATTCTATATGATATAATAATCTAAACTACAGTTCATAGATACGACAAAAATCTAAAACAAAAAAATCTTAACAAATTTGAAAAATACAAATAAATATAATAATATCTAAAATAGTATCTAAATGATTATAGTTTCTAGTTAAATCTAGAGATTCACTAAAGTAAAAGGTAAAAAACTACATAAACTATCTAAGAATAATGATATAATTCTAATTTAGTATCATAATAGAAGGGTCTTAAACGTTAGATGAATCAATGTTCTAAGGTTCTATCATACAAATCCTAGTCTAAACTATAGTCAGATAAAAAATAAGTTTAATATACAAAATTCTACTAAAAAAATTCGTAACATATAAATGAAGCTATTATCTATATAAATCGAAAAAAATACCTAGTAGATAAACATCTAAAACTGGTAGAAAGAGGTATGACCGATAGTCAAAAAAATCATAAGATAATCTAACAAATAAAAATTAAAAAATAAAAAAAAAGGTGAATTCTGGATCGTAGGCGCATACGAAATGAGAGAAAGATCCTCTACAAGTATTCTACGTTCTTGATCTACGCAAAAGGTTCTAACGAGTTAAAGATTGAAACTTAAATAGAATAGTATAAAAGAATCTATACAATAATATACTAGGTGCAATCAACTAAAGCATCAAAAAGATAATGGAATAACTTATCTAATGCAGTAAGGCATAAAATTTCTAAACTAGAACACTCTAATTGTACTAACAGAATAACTTCAATAATTTCTAAATATTTCTAGGAAAATTATTCTAAAAATCTTAAAAAAGTTATATTATCTATCTAGAAAAATTTACAGACTAACTTCTTAGGACAGAGGTCTAATACGGTAAATACATCTAGGAGTGCAAAAAATAATAGAATAGACAAAAATAGATATTCTAAATAAAGTTCTATACTTATCTATAAATAAAGCCTAAAATCTCTCTAAATGGTTAAAAGTATCAAACCAAATAAGCGAAAGGAGAATAGTTTACGAACACTATAGTAGCCCCCCTACATCATAATGTAAACATGATAACAATTATAAAAAGAGGTAAAATAGAAAACTAATCACGGCATACACTAAATTAGGAAGCAAGAAGAGTCTACAGCCGAAGAAACACACTAAAAGAACAAACAAAGAAAAAAACCAAAAATCTTATAGAAAGGAGGGTATTAACATAGAGGGAAAAAGATTTCTATAGTATTAATATAACATTAAAGAAAAAAATTAAAGGCTAACCTCAAGAAAGAAAAATTAAAAACTATAAATCTAGCTAAAAATAACCATTTCTAGAATAATTCTAAAATTAAAAAATCTTCTACAAATGTCTAGCGAGTCTAAATAAAATCTATAGTAGCCAGCACCCTCACACCAAAATATTCTCAAACGAGCTCATCTTTTACTAACTAATCACATAATCAACAAAAAGGTCCAAGTAGGAACGGATTAACTAAAGAAAATCAGATAATATCTTTCTTAAATTTAAAAAATTAATTACCATACTATTAAAAAAAGTAGAAACTCTAAAAAATTCTTACTAAAACAAAACTGTAAGAAGCGTCTAAAATAGTAATAAGTTGGGCATGAAGAGTTAGATGGACAACAAAACCCACAAAAATTATCAAGATTAACATAAAACGTAAAAGTTTAGCAAAATTACCCAAATAACAACCTATCTAAATATATCTAAGAGGGTTCAGGTCTAATATTCGATTAAAATCTAGGACTACAAATTATACATATCATAAAAATGTCAAGTATTGTGCTCAAAATAATTATAGAATGAGTCTAAATAAATCTATCTAATAAAAATGAGAGTTGACTTAGATTATAAATTGTACTTAAGAAATAAACAAGATAAAATGCTAAATACTCCTCTAAGTATTATCACTTCTCATCTAAACACAAAGAATTATACTATACAATTACTATGCGCTAGACAATCTCTACTGAGAAGGTTCTACTATAACGAGTTCGTACCAGTAGTGACAACTATCTAGAAATATTTAAACAAAGGGCGTAATAGCAAAAAATCTAAGGTTTCTAGATCATATAAATAAGTCTAAATGAACAGGAACATAAAAGTGGACAAAAACAAAACACACACAGGAATGGAATAATAAAGCAATCTATTAGAAAACGTATTTCTTACTGAAAGACACTGAAAAGGATTTTGCTAAAGGAGTTCTAGAAATAATCTCGAACAGTATAAATGAAAAATTACACACATAAAGATCTAAGCAGTAGAAAAAAGAATCTTATATATTCTCAAATTTCTTAATTTTTCTAAATATAAAACTTAAAAAAGCAATATGAAAAACTCTAAATTCTAAATCACCCGTCTTAGAATTGAATCTCATAATCAGCAAGAAGTAGTGCAAGTATGAGTCAATATTAAAGTAAATATTCTAAATACAAAAAAAAATCACTGCAAATACCAGTCTATAATTAATTCAAAACCGAATGTAAACTATGCTAGAAATAATCTTAAAGAACTAAAACTATGACGACGAAATAAAACAAGAGCTCTAACTTTCTATGCAAGCATTAGATATAATCTACGTGAGTTCTAAACTAGGGTCTACTAAGAATAAAACATAAAAGATGCTACGTAAGCACAATGATTCAATTATATTTAGCTAGGAGACTTATTGTCTAAAATAATTAAAATTCTAAATCAGACAAAGACAATCTATAAGGAAGTATCTTATATCTATACAGAATGCTCTATAAGAATTCCTCTAAAAACAACAGGATATCAAAATGATGATATAATAAAAAATACGAATCTACATTAGAAGATAATGGCAAAAGCCTGCTAAGATAAATTACCTACTATCTTAAATAATGAAAAGGCGGAACTTTAAATACAACTAGGGCTATAAATTACACTTCAAAAGATTGCTTACTAAAAAATACTAATAATCAACCAGTGGATAAATATCGTATAATATAATGTTTGGTCTATATAATTAGCTTAAACATGAATAAAAACCTAAAAGCGCTTAATAAGATTAGTAATCTTATAAAAATCAACACAAGATAAAGGATTAAGATTAACCGAAGAGAAATCCAATGATGACTAAGAGATGAAAAACCTGTTCTACTATAAGGTTCTAAAAAAAATTCTAATGTAATTCTTAATAGTAAATAGGATCTAAATCCTAAAAAATCAAATAATAAAAGTAAGACTCTCACTATATAAAAATTCTATAGTAAATATTGACATAAACTTGAGGCCTTCAAAAATTAAATCTCTAAGAAAATAAAGAGAGTCTTAAAATGATCTAAAAGAAGTACACCACAATATTCCTTAATTATAACTGGTCTATTCGAAAGACATTAAAAATTAATCTTAAGTTACGTATAGAAAAAATCTAACTTGCTAATTATTACTAGATGTTCTAATCTTATATTGAGATTGATATCTTCGTATAACAAATGCTACCTATATAAATGTTTCCTAAAGCGAATTAAATAGCAACCAAGAATTCTAATGCAAAAGAATAATCTACTAATATTGATCTTGAATAAGTTAACTGAAAAACACTATCCTACTAGCATACAGGTCTAGTTAACAAAGAGCTGTCATAGAGAATAAATCAGGATGTAAACTTAAAAAGAGCAATAGTGCTAAAACTACTCTAGGATTAATTATCGTAAATATTAGAGGAAATCAAACGTAGACTAAAATAAAAGACTATAAAACGAATAATCAAGAATCTAGGATTATAAAAAGATAGAAAATAAAAAAAAGTAAAAAAATTTACAAAGGATAAGATGATTCGTCCGAAATCCAGTTATAAAAACCAAAGAATAAAGACTGTTCAGATATGCAGAAAACTATCCAAAAATATCCGCTAGGAATTCTAATAATGTGAAGATTGATAGAATAAAAAAGTAAAAATAATTTGAGTAAAAGTAATAATAGTAGTCTTCCTAGGAGTCAGCGAGAAAACAATTGAAAAAATAATTTCTATCTAACAATGTCTATATAGGTAATCTTGAGTATCTTCATATAAACAGATCTGATGACGTAATAGCAAGGAATAGTCTTGAGGAGTAAATTGCGCTATGACATCTACATTATAACACTATAGTATCTTGATATACAACCGAACGTATTAATCTAGAAGCTTCTAACATAGAAAGTAAATAATAAGTGAAAAAAGTACCTAAGTAATCTCTACTAATTTCTAGAAAGGGCTAAAGAAAGAGAACAAGAAATGAAGGTTCTTATAAAACGCTGAATAGGGAATAAATCTAACGCGGCATTCTATTTTCTATGATATAATCGAATAAGTTCTATTCTATAAACAAGCATGTTCATATGCCGATTGTACAAGTATCCTATGTCGTCTGAAAGGTAAAATATCTAGAAACTAGACAGTTCATTTCTAAGTAATAAATAGGGTCATGCTAACGGACAAGTTAAAAAAAATCAGAAAAGAAAACTTATTATACAGTTCTATGACTATGAATCTATATACGTATCTAATGAGCTCTAGATGAGAGTTCTGGTCAAAATTTGATAAATCATATAAAACAAGGACAGAGTATTTCTAGAAATCTAAAAGACTGAGGGAAATAAAAGAGGATATATTCTATAGAAATGAAGTGAGAATAAAATAGCTGATTGATTGATCTAATATAGAAAGATAGAATCAAAAGATCCTATCAATGAAACAAAGATCTATAAAAGGATACAACTACGAACGTATAGCACTAATATTAATTTCTGGAAGAATCTATCTAGCACTACGAAAATTAAAGTCAGACTAAGGGAATAAAAAAAAAAGATAAATTCTATTTATAAATCTATGATAACGATACTAACATATCCTATAATTGTCTAAGAACTATCTAGGTCGAAAAAGAAAGGTACGACTAGAACGACAATTAAATATAGTACTACGAAAAAGTTCTAAAAAAAAAGTCTAAGGAATAATTCTATAAGATCAAAGTATAGAGATTAGAGAAAAATCAAAGAGAACAAGAAGTATTTAACTAATCTTAATCCTAAACACAAGAAAAAAACTAGATAAAATACTTGTCTAAAGAAAAAGAAAAAAAAAAAAATGTGCATAATATCTAATAAAAAAAAAACTCTAAAAAGGAAAACATCTTAATTATGTGCAACTAGATCATAAATCTATTTCTAAAAAATAAAAAGAAAAAAAAGAAATAACTAATGTCTAGGAAAATATGGAATTTCTGAGACTGATAGAAACCTCTAGAACTGGTATTCTAGACCAACTTCTATGTCACAGTAGATAATCGTTAAAAACTTCTAATAAAATATTAGCACGAACAGAAGAAAAAGGGGGTGTGGCACTTACAAATAAACTACATAACTGGTCCTCCCCCGGCCATCGTGGGGTGGGGGGGGGGGGTGGGGTTGGGGGTTGGGGGGGTGGTGGGGGGGGGGGGGGGGGGGGGTGGGGGGTGGTGGGGGGATGGGGTGGGGGGGTGGGGTGGGTGGGGGTGGGGGGAGGTGGGGGGGGGTGGGGGGGGTGGGGTGGTGTGGAGGGGAGTGGGGGGGGGGGAGGGGGGGGGGGGGGGGGGGGGTGGGGTTGGTGGGGGGGGTGTG
>CM076720.1:1546629-1574129 GCA_038501795.1 Pseudopleuronectes americanus
GTTTGGGGTAAAATTGGGAGAGAGGGGGGGGGCGTTTGGTGTGGGTACGAGGGGAGGACGAGGGGTGGGTAGAGGGGGCAGGTGGGTCGGGGTTGAGAGAAGCGTGGCTGTATGCGGGAGGGGGGGGAGGTTAGACTACGTTGGTGGGCTCGGAAGGGTGGTGAAGATCGAGGTGGGTGGGGTGTCAACGTACAGCTAGTGGGCCGTGTCTGTGGGGGGGGGGGGTGGGGGTGGCGGTAGATGGAGAGGAGCGATGGGGGCTGGGGGGGTGTAAGGCTGTAGGCTTATTATTGGCCGTTAACGGGGAGGGGAGAGCTGGTATGGGGTGGGGGGGAGGGGGGGTTGTGTGGGGTTGGGGTCACGTCCTGGGCACCGGATATTTGGGGGTGACCCAGGGTAGGATGTATGAGGGCGGGGGAGGGGGGGTGTATGGGGGGCGGTTGGTGGCTAGGGGGGGCGTGCGGGAGGGGGTAGTGGTGTTAGGCGGGGGGGAGGGAGAGTGTAGGTAGGGGTCGGGGGTGTGGGTGGGGATTCGAAGACAGGGGTAGGGTTAGGTGAGTGCGGGGTAGGGGCTGGGGGGACGGGGAGGTGGTGGCGTCGGCTAGTGGTAGGTGGCGTGGGTTCGGGGAGGGGGTGGGAGGGGAGGTGCGGGGGAGAGGGGCTGGATGGGGGTTGGGGGGACGTAGGGGCGGGTGGGGGGGAGTGGCTAGGTGATTGGGCCTCCTAGGTTGGAGCCCCCAAAGGGGTGGGCGGGAGGAGGTAAGGGGGGGGGCGGACGGTGTTAAATTGGGAATGTTTGGGTGGGTGTGTTGGTTGGGGATGTGGCGCACGGATCCGTTCGGAGGTGTGAGGCGGGTAGGGGAAGGATGGGGGAAGCTAGGGGAGTGAGGGGGTGGGTTGAGAGAGTTTTGGGGTGGGGGGGGGGGGGGTGGGTACAGGGGTATGGGAGGTGTCAATGGGGTGGAGGGGGGTCGATCGGGGGTGGGGGGGTGAAGGGGAGAGAGGGACGGGGGAGAGGGGCACCAGGGGGGGCAGAGGCGGGGGGGGGGCGCCAGAGGGCGGTAGGGGGGGCTCCGGGCAGGCGGGTTGGTGGAGTGGATACGTGGGGTTGTAGTAGGGGGATAAGGATTGTGAGGCATGCGTGGAACGGGGGGGTGTAGAGTGAGTGGGCGTATCATGATCGTAATCCAAAGTAGTGTAGAGGGAGGGGTGGGGGCAGGATGAAAGCGGTAAGGCATGGTGGGGGGACAGAAATGTGTCGATGAGTTGGGAGTGGGGTTAGTGGGGGGTGTATTGAAGGGTCGGGAGAAGCCAGTGGTAGGACGGGAACGGGAGGATCGAAGGCGGTGGATAGAGGGGGGAGGTGGTGTGGGATGGGTGGGGGGGGGGGGCTAGTGGGGCCGAGTGGGGAGGGGCGGGGTTGGGGTAAAGAGCTGCGAGGGTGGGGGGCAGGGTTGGGTGTGTGGTGGCGGTGGTAAGGAGTGGGTCTGGGGAAGTATTGTGGGGTGAGTCGTGGGGAAAGGTCGGGGGTGTGTTGAGGTAGGATCAAGAAAGCGCAGGGGGGGGGAGGCGTTGGGATAGTGGGTAGGGGTGATGGGCGACTGGTAGGTGGACAGGGGTGGGGGAGTGAATCAGGGTGGTGTGGGATGGGTGTTGTTAGCGGTTTATACTAAAAGTGGGATGTGGCGGGTCAAGGGGCGTGAGGGGGGATCGCGGTAATGGCGGCGGGTGATCGAGGGGGAGGGGCGGCGAGCGGGTGGGTGGGGTTGGCAGGAGTGCATCGAAGGTGATGGAAAGGAGGGGTAGACGTGGGGCAGGGGGCGAGTGGGGGGGGGCTGGAGAGGAGTAGAGTTAAGAGGGGTGAGGCAGCGGGGGCTGCAGGTCGCGATAGAGGCAAACCTGCGAGATGGGTTTTAGGAGGTTGTAAGATTGAGGCCAGGTGGTGGTGGGGAGCGGAGCGTCTAAGCTGAGAGTTGTAACCGGGTAGGGGTTGGGGTAGAGAGTGTGTCGCGGACGGCGGGAGGGTAGGATTAAAAGCGGGCAGGCGTAGGAGAAATGGGTTGGGTGGAGGACTTGGTACTTGTAGTGGAAAAGGGGGGTGGCGTGCGGGGGGTGAGTGGGCAGGACAGGACGGGGGGTTCGATGGGGGTATAGGCTCACGGTCTGGTGTGTCCGGACCTCGGGGTCGACGCGGGTGGTGTGATTGTGCGTGGGGGAATCTGCGGGAGATCGCTCAGAGTGGAGTGGCTGGGTTGGATGGGAGTGGGGGCGCCTGGTGGGGGGTGGGGGGGGGGGGTGGGGTGTTAGGGGCTGGTGTTATGGAGGGTTGGGGGGGGGTGGAGGTCATATGGGGGCCGGCGGGTGGGTGAGCGGGAGGAGGGGTGGTGGGGGCGAGGCATAGGGCAGGAAGGGTAGGGGGGGACAGAGATTACAGAGTGGGCGGTCAAGCAGCGTGAGGGGTTGGCTCGGTAGGGGATGGGGTGATGGGGCCTGCGGTCCGGAGTGGAGTCAGCCGGGGAATCTTAGGAAGACTGAGCAGGATTAGGAGGGGTTGAGGGTGGGTAGTGTGGATGAAGGGGAGCCCGAATAGTATTAATAGAAGGTGGTAGTGAGCGGGGGGGGTTGGGCTTAGCACAGCGCTGGGTGCAAGGGACGGGCGGGGGGGGGGGAGCAGGAGAGGGGTGAGTAAGACTGGTGGAGTATATTAGGGAAGTCGGATAGTCCCGGGGGAGGTGGCGTGCGGCCGGGAGGGAGGAGAGTCGAGCGTGGTGTCTGCTAGGGTCTAAGGGAGTGGACGGAGGGTCAGGGATAGGAGTTGCGAGTCGCGAGAGCGAGGGGGTAGGTAGAGGTTGTGGTGGGAGTAGGGCGGACCGTGGGGCGGCGGAGAGTGGGTAGGTGCGGGACGGGGGAGTGGACGGGGGGGGTACAGGGGCGTGCGGCGTGTGCGAGGGGGTGAAAGGGATGGGCGTTGGGTTGAGCGGGAATGTAGCGGGGGGGGTGGGGGGCGGCGGGGGTGAGGGAAAACGGGGGGCCAGGCGGGGTCACAAGGGGGGCGGTGGTGTGGCAGTGGGCGCCAGGTTTTGTTGTGCGAGGTCATGGGGCGGGATTATTTCGGTGTATTATGTCTAGCGGCCGTGGGCGGTGGGGCCCGGAGTGGGGTCTAGTATGATGGATCTTGGGAGTCAAAAAATTGGTCGAGTGGGTGGGGTAGTTGAGGGCAGGGAGCAAGCGAGGGGAGGGGGTAGAAGTGGCGCGGGTGGGCAAGATTGTCGGGGGGGGTGCGCGTTGGAGATTAGGGGATAAAGGGTAAGTGAGGGGAGTGCGGTCTGTGGTGGGAGGGTAGAGAGGGAGGGATGGGGGTTAGGCGGGGGGGGGAATGTGCGCGGACGGAGTGTTGGGGAAGGTCGTGGGACTAGGTGAAGGGGATGAGGTGGGGGGGGGGCGGGGTGGGCCGCTGGGAGGGCCGGAGGATGGCGGGCGTTGCGTTAGGGGGTGTTGTAAATGTCACCGGGAAATGGGTCGGGGGTGGTAATAGAATGGCGTGGTGATGCGAGGAGGTGGTTTTAGTCACGGTCGGGTAGGGCCGTGCGTGGGGAGTAAGGGGGGGAGAGCCAGTGCGGGGATGGGGTGGTGGCGGGGCCTAGGGGGGTGAGGGGAGGTGGTCGGTCGGGGGGGGGGGGGAGTAGGGGGGGGCGGAGGGGGGACTTAGGGTATGGTCCAGTCGCAGATCGGGAGGGAAGGGGTCGCGCGGGAGAAAGCGAGCGGGGGGTGAAAGGGGGAGATTGGGGGGGAGAGCCGTCGGAAAAGTCGACAGGACGAGGCGGTGGGAGACGAGTGGGCAATGTTGGGGAGGGGAGGTAGAGTGTGTGGTCTGGGAGAGCTGAGGTGCGGGGCGGGAGGGTGTGCGGGGAAAGCGCCAAAAGGCGGGTGGCTTGGTGTCAGTGAAGCGTTGGGGCGGGTCGAGTAGTGGAGGGGGTGGGTAGGGGGCAGGGCTAGTGGTGGGTTGGGAGGGAGTTTTGCAGGGGGGGGGGGGGGGGGGGAGTGACAGAGGGGTTAGTCGGGGGGTGGTCGATAGCGGGGGGGTGAGTACCGGGGGCGTAGGGAGGCAGGTGTGGCGGGGTGGGGCGGGTCAGGGTGAGGTAGTAGCGGGGTTAGAAGTCTGTAGAGTTAAACGGGGGGGGGGCGAAGTGGGGGGGGGCGTGGGGTCCAGGGGGGTTGGATGTCGATAGGAAATGTCAGTGGAGCGGGAGGGTTCGAGGTGGGTTAGTTAGCTAATTTGTACTGGCTGGGTGGGAGTATGTGACGGGGGAACGAGGTTTGTTTGGCGTGGTTGCAGGGTTAAGGCTGAGGGTTCTAAGCGAGGTGTCTGCGCGCGAGGGAGGGGCATCCACGAAAGGTTGGCGAAGAACGAGATTGCGGTGTCGGCAGCGTGGGTGTGTGGGGGTGGGAGGGGTGGGTTCGGGTGTGGGTGTGCTCAGACGGCTCAGAACGGCCGGGGCGTTGGGTGGGGTGGGTCAGGGGAGGCAGTGCTGGAAGGGGTGGCAGCAGCGGGGTGGGGAGGGGCGGGAGCGGGTGTAGGGGGGGTCGGAGTGGCATGATACGTGGAGAGGGAAGAGTGAAAAACAGGGGGGTGTAGACGGTGGAGGGTCTTGTGGGGGTAGAATTGGCAGGGGGAGTGTAGGCGTGGCGGGGGGGGGCGTAAGGTGAGTGTGAGTGGGTGGGTGACGGGTGTGAGAGAGGGTGGTGGGTCAGACGGTGCGCATCGCTGAGGGGTCATCCTGGGGGTGGGGGGGGACGGGGGGGGTGTCTGTAGTGGGGGTGGTCTGAGAGGGAACGGTTAGGGAGGGAGTTTGTGGGGGGCTGTTGGAGCGCGGCTGGGGAACGAGTGGTAGGGGGTAATTTGGCGATAACGGGGGAGGGTGGGGTAGCCGGGGGGCCGAGGGGAGTAGAGGGGGGGGGGGTCGGAGGCGTGTGGGGCGGGGCGAGGGTGGGGTGTTCGGTCTCAGCTGCCGAGGATGGTGGAGGGGTGTGGGGGTGGGGTCGATCGCAGGGTGGGTGTAGGGAGGGGTATGCTGCAGACGTTTGCTGGTAGGTGAGGAAGTAAGGCATAGTCGGAGAGCGTCAGAGAGTTGGGCGCGGGGGAGTGTTGTGGGGTAGTGGGTGACCGCGTGGAGGGAGTGGTAGGGGGACGGCGGAAGCTGGGAAGGTAAGGGAGTAGGGGGAGGGAAGGTGGGTTTGGGGGGTCCAGAGACGTGAGCGAAAGGGAGGTGAGGGCGTACTGATGGGGGGAGGGTAGGGGAGCCGGGGGGGCCTAGAGGGGGGGGGGAACGCGGAGGAGGACGGGGGGGGGGGGGTTCCGCGGAGAGCTGGGAGGTGGAGAGAGAGGGAGGCGCGTAGTGGGGAGAGAGGGAATAGATCTAAAGTGGAGGGAAACCGCCGTAGCGTTTCAGAGTGGCGACTGCATAAGTATTGAGTGGGGGGGGGGAAGGGGATGTCGGAAGGGGTGGGAGGGCTCTGGGGTGGGAAGGGTGGGCCAAACGGTGTAAAGTTGCGTCGCTGTGGTATGCTGGGCAGACAAGGGGCGGTGGGGTGGGTAACGGGGGAAGGGTGCGGGGTCCGCTAGGGAGGGGGGTAAGGTCGGTGGCGCGCGCATATGCAGCGTGCAGGCGGGTAGGAGTGCGGCAGTCAGCGGGTCGCGCTACGAGAGGAAGAGGCAGTTATGTGGTTGGGGCGTGCGGGGGGGAGCGGGGTGAGGCACGCGGGAGGGGGAGAGTGAGAGCGAGGTGGGGGGAGTAATTGTTTAGCTGGGGGGCGAAAGACGACGGGGAACGTAGGGATGGATAAAGGGAGGTGCGGGGTTGCTGAGCCGGGAGGGGGGGAGCAGCCCGGCGCCGTAAGGGGTGGGAGGGCGATTCGTGTTCGCGCCGAGGGCGGGGTTCGGTGTCGGCGGGTGTGGCGTGGGGGGTAGCCGAGCGGGTAAGACCAGCGCGAGGGTGGGTATCGTGTGCGGGGTTAGGGGAAGGTTGGTTTGCGCAGGGGTATGTGGGAGACGAGGGTGGGGGGTTGTGGTGGCGGGTCTGGCGGTAAACGTGGACGGAGAGTTGTGGCGTGGGCGTCGGCGGGGTTTTGGTCAAAGTACTGACGGGGGGTGTTGGGGTCCGTTGTGGTGTTACCCGTAGGACAGGAGAGAGGTGAATCAGGAGGGCGGCTTGCGTGGAGGTAGGCGGGGGGCCTGACGTGGTTGGGCAGGGGGGTGTTGGAGGTTAAGCGGATGAGGGCCAGGAGGGCTCGAGGGAGTACGGCGTGGGAGGGCCTAGGGCGAGTTTGAGGAGGGGGTGGTTTCGTGGAGGGTACGGGTGGGAGGGGTGAGCTAGGTATGTTGTAGGAATCGGGTGTTCGTAGGACCTAGGGGGTAGGGGCGGGGCGGGGGCGGTGGGGTGTCGGATGGGAGAAGGGGGGGGTGGAGGGGGGAGGCGCGGCCAGCAAGGGTAAGGGGGGTAATAGGACCAGCACGCCGTGGGGGGGGTACGCGTGAAGGGGGGAGAGCGTTTTCTTTTGGGGATGAGGCGGCTGGGGGGCGGGTAGGAGTCGGTAGTGCGCAGGCGGGCGAGTAGAGCGGGGGGGGTAGGTGTGGGTGGCGGGAGGGGGGCGGCAGGAGGTGGGACGCGATCGTGGTGCCCGGCCAAAGGGGATTGGTTAAAGTAGAGGTAGGGGGGGGTGGGGCCGGGGCAAGGTGGTGGGGGGGGAGTGAGGGGGACGGTGTGTGGGGGTTGGGGGGGCGTATGGGACTCCGCGGGACGGAGGGGGTGTGGGTGAGGGGGGAGGGGGGGTACGGGAGTGGTTTGGAAAGCTAGGCGGAGGTTGGTGTTGGGGTGTGTGGGCGGGGGAGGGGAGGGGTTGGAGGGGGGGGTGGAGGTATGTCCTGGGGATATGGGGGAGAGGTGGTAGTGTGGTGTGCCAGACAGGGGGGAGAGGTGGTGGATATGAGGGGGAATGAGAAGGTGGTCGGAGGGTGGGGGGGGGCGCTTGGGCTGTGGAGCGAGAATGGTGGGGAAGCGGGAGGTGCTAAGCGAAGGGGGGGGGGGGGAGGGTGGATGTAGGGGGTGGGCGTGTAGTGGGGGGCGGGGACGGGGGGGGAGCGAGGAGGGACATGCGTGACTCGGGGGTAGGGAGGGGTAGGTACGGGAGGGAGGAGGGCGTTTTCGGGATGGCATTTGCGGTGTGCGGGGGGACGGCGGGGGGTGGTGGTAGGGGGGTGAGTGGGGAATAGGTGGGAGTGGGGTCGAAGGGACGGGCGGAGGGTGGTTTGGGGGTGTCGGGCGGGGGTGGGGGGGTGGCGGGAGGGGGAGATGGCTGGAGTGTAGGGGGAGAGCGGGCGGTGGGGTATTAGTGTGGGTCCTAGCGAAGACAGTATTGGGGGTGTGGGCCGAGGGGGGTGAGGAGTGTAGTGGGGGGTTGCGTGGGTACGAAGAGTAGCGGGGACCGTCTGGCGTTTGCGGCGTGGGTTGGTTGTAGGGGTGTTGGTGTGTTACGGGGGGGGGGGGTGTGGAGGACGGGGCGGGGAGGTATTTAGTGGATTGCCAATTGGGGGTTGGGGGCGGAGTAGAGGTGGGGGAAGGCAGGCGGTGAGGGGCGGGGCGGGGAGCGGTGGGGGATAAAGTGGGGGGGGGGGGAGAGTGAACGGGGGGTTGGGAGATGGGGCATAGTGGGTAGAGGGTGTAGGGGAAGTGGTGGGGGGATAGAGAGGGAGTGGGGCCATGGTGGGCGGGAAGGTTGGGGGTTCTGGGGGTAAGGAAGTGGGCGTGGGGAAGGTGGTGTAGGGCGGCGCGGGGGTGGGGGTGGGGGGAGCGGGCTGGGGGAGCGAAGGAGGGGGTGCGACGCGGGGGGGGTGGGGGCGGTAATGCGAGGCAGCGTGGAGGGTGGATGGGGAGGGTTAGGCGTACGGGTGCAGGGCGCGGTAGCTGGTGCTCGGGCGGGTAGGCGGAAGAGTTTAGAGGGAGGCGTGCGTGGGTAGTTGGGGGGGGGGGTAGGAAGAGAGAGTGTGCCAGTGGGCGGGGCTTGGAGGGGTGGGTGGAGGGCGTTGCGCGTGGTGTGAATTGGGGGACGAGTGGTGTAGGTTGGGGAGGGGGTCGGTCGGATTAGCGCAGTGGCGAGCGAAAGAATGTAGGGGGGTGGTTTAGGTTAGGAGCATTGCGACCGGGGGAGGAGTGTAAGTGGGGGTTTTACATTTGGGGTGGGGTGGGAGATCTGTGTGTCCGGGGAGCAGTAGGTGGGGAGGTCCGCGAGGGAGGGGGCCGCGGAGGGGAGAGCTGTGGCCGGATATTCGCATAGTAACCGTCGGGTGTACAGACAGGAATCGCTGTGAGGGGGGGGGTACTAGTGCGGATGGGGCGTGACATGGATGGGACGATGGCGGGGGGGGGGGGGGTGGGGGTGGGTAGGCTGGTGGCTGTAGAGGGATAGGAGGAGGCGGTTCGGGTATGGGGAGGGTGCCGTGGGGCCGATGGGTTGGACGTGAGGGGCTGGCGGGGGGTGGAGGGGGGGGATAGCGAAGGTGGATAGGCGAGCGTGGGGCACGGCGGGTGGGTTCGAGGATAGACGCGTAGATGGCGGGGGGTGCCTGGGGGGGTTAGGGTTGAAAGGGGGAGGAGAAAGGGCGGGTGGGCCCTGCTAGTGTAACGGGGGAGGGTGGTTAAGTTGGAGCGTACGGTATGCGGGGTCATAGCGGGGGGTGGGAGGAGTGCGTGGAGGGCGGGGGTTCGTGTAGGGGTGGTCCGGGGGGAGGGCGCGTAAGGGTGGTGAGAAGGAGGCCGTCGGAGGGGTGAAGGGGTTAGTGTAGGGGCAATGTTGTAGCGAGGGGGGGGGAGAGTGATACGTGAGTGGTTCGGAGGTGGGAGGGGGGTAACATAGGTAGGGGGTGCTTGGTTTCGGTGGTAAGGGCGGGGGCGGGGTGGTGGTAGGGGACGTGCGTACATCGAAGGCCAAGACTAGTGGACCGGAGTGAGGTGTGGGGTTGTGGAGTCAGGGGAGTGGGGGGTATAGTGTTGGGGAGAATGGGAGAATGCAGGAAATGGTTCCGGCGAACGGGCGGGGGGGGGGGGGGTGAGGGTGGGCTACCGTGGGTGCGGGGGGCGTGGGAGGTGCGTGGCGAATGGGGTCGATGGGAGGGGCGTGTGGAGTGGGGGAAACGGTTGTCGTGGGGAGGGGAGGGTAAGTAGGTTGAGGGGAGGGGGACGTAGGATGGGGGGGAGTTTGCGGCGGAGTTGGGGGCGGGTGTTTGGGGCGGGGGGGTCCAGCCCGGGGGCAAGGTTGGGAGATATGGTTTACGGGGGTCGGGGTGGGTGGGGAGCATAGGGAGCGGAGTCTGAGCGGGTAGTGGCATTTGTGGGGTGTAGGTGGGGAGGCGGGGGTGACGAGGTGCAGGCTGGGTTGGTGGACCTGGGGGGCCAGGGAGGGAGAGGAAGTGTGCGGGGTGGAGGGGGCGCGGGAAGGTGTAGTGGGGGGGGGAGGGGCATTGAGCGGAAGAGAGAAGTGATTGGTGGCGGCTATATAGTGGGGGAGGTCGGTAAAGAGGTGGGGGTGGGGGCTGGGGGGGGGTTAGGGTAAGGAAGAGTGTGGGAGGGCGGGAGTTGGGGGGGTGGATCAGGCGGTGGGTATGGATGGGGGGGGGTCGAATGGGGAAGGCGGAACTAGGGGTGGGTGGGGGATTAGGGCGGCGAAGGATGTTGCTGGCGGGGGGAGTAGTGGGGTGGTGGAGAATAACAGGGGCGCGGGCTGATGAGGTGGGGGGGGTGGATAGGGACGGGAGGGGGGGGGGCGGTGTGTGGAGTTGAGGGACCGGGTCTCTGCTTGTGGGATAGAGCAGGCTAACGGGGGGGTTGTGGGTAAGGGTAGAGGAAGATGGATGGGGGGTGTCAAGGGATACCGTATTAGTGAAAGAGTGAGGGATCGATTTGTGCGGAGGGGGGGGGGTGTGGTACGGGGGTCGCGTGGAGAGGGACCGAGGTATGTGGGGCAGAGGCTTCGCTGTGGGGGGGGGGGGGGGGAGCCTGGTCGCCAGGGGGGATAGGGAAGAGGTGCAGGTACGTGGTCGAGCGGGACGTGGGTAGGGGGAGTGGGTAGAGGGTAGCGTGGGCGGGACGCACGGGGGGGAACGAATCGCGAGTTGGTTAGGGAGTGAGTGAAAGCGACGGGTGGGCGGGGCGGGTGCGGTTGAATATAGAGGGGTGTTAAGGATGCGGCATGGGGGGTTGGGTGAGGCCACACGTGGGGGTACAACGGGGGGGGGGGCCGGGGGGGAGGTTGGGTCAGTGGCGTGTGTAGAGCAGAGAGGGAGCGGGCGGGGTAGAGGAGACAATGATGCGGGGGGGTGGGGAGGCAGTGTGGGAGGGGGAAGTAGAGAGGGTCGGGAGGCGGGGGGGTGGGGTGTGGTAAGCAGGCGCGTTAGGGGGTAACCTCCCAGATACCATCGCGGCGGGGGGAGCGTAGTGGTGGGGTAAGGTGGAGGGGGTATGGTGGGTTAGGTATGGCGGGGAGGCGGAGATAGGGGAATGCAGTGGGGGAGTGTGGGGTGGTGAACGGGTACCAGTAAGAGGATGAAGTGTGCCGGAGTAGCGGGGTACATGCGTGTACGCGGAGGAGTAGAGGGTCGAAGGTCGTGCGGGGGGGGGCTGTGGGGAGTGTTAGGGTGTCGGGATGAGGCCGGGGGGGGGTTGGGAGGGCGCATGGGTAGAGATGTGTGAGGAGGGAGGGGGGGCGGGGGTCGACTGAGTTTAGCGAGTTGGAGGGGGGCGTGGGGGGGTCGGTCGGTAGTGTGTAGTTGAGAGGGGGAGGAGGGGCGGGGGGGTGTGGGATGTTGGAGTTAGGAGGTGGGTGGGTGTAGTGTTAGAAGCCGGCTGTGCGGAGGGCGATGGGGCGTCTGAGAGTGCGGGAGGGAGGGTGGGGAGGGGGGTAGATTAGCGGGGAGAGAGAGAAGGGGGTTATGGAGGTAAGGTGGAAGGCGAGTGGGGGCTGTTAGGGAAAGTTGGGGGGGTGGAGGAGCCGTGGGTGGCGTGAGGGGTTGAGTAGATAGGGGGGAGTGGGGCGGAGTGAGGGGCGGGGGGGGGGATCGGTGGGCGGGTGGGGGTTCTGGTCGACGCGGAACCAAGATCGGGTGGGTCTTGTCGCGTAGTACAGGCGGGTGAGGATTAATGGAGGAACGGAGAAGAGGAGGCGGGGGGGAGAACGTATGGTGGGAGTGTAGGTGGGTAAATTGGAGGTCGGGGTGGTTGGGGGGGAAGCGGGATAGTGTGGGGGGTGGGGATGGCGGGTGGGTAGGCGGGGGGGGGGGGGGGGTATCATGGAGTCCTCCGACCGGTCGGAACATTGATTGGGCGGTGGGGGGTGGGGGAGTGGTTCGAGTTGGGGTATAGACGTGAGGGTGTGGGGGTGTAGGGGGGTGGGGGTAGGGGGGGGGGGGGGGGGAGGGGGGGCTATGGGCAGTGGGGGGGTGGGGGCAGGGGGAAAGGGGCGTGTGGGGTTTGTGTGGGAGGAGTGTGCGTAGGGAGGGCGGGATGGTGGAGGAGTGGAGAGGGTGGGGGGGGCGGTGGGGGTTAGAAGTGCGAGGGTGTGAGAATGGCAAGTAGGCAGGGGTAGTGGGGGGGTGTGGGGAGGGGGAAGCGATGAATGTGGGGATGCGGTAGTTGCGGACAGTGTAGATGCGTAGCTAGGGGTGGAGGGAGGGGTGGTGATGTGTTGGGGCTATAGGTAGGGGTGCTGGGCTCCGAGAGGGGATGGATGGGGGGGAGGGGTGTCAAGGCATGCCGCGGGGGCCGACCGCGAGAAAGGGGGGTAGGAGGGGGGGGTTGATTGGGAGGTTGCGCGAGAGGATCGGTCCTGTTGGGTTCGAGGGGGGTGAATTGGTTGAAGGAGGTGGGGTGGTCGTGTAGTCGAGTGAGGGGGAGGGTGAGGGGTAGGTGGGATTGGGATAAGAGCACTGTCGTGAAAGGTGGGTATTGGCGGGTGGAGGCGTAGTATGGTGGATCAGCTGGACATGGTATGGGCGGTGGCGGTGGTCGGGGGGAGAGGGTTGGGGGGGGGTGGGGTGAAGAGGATGGGGTTGAGGACGAAAGGGGCGGGGGAAAGGTGCGTAGTGCGGCGAGATAGGAGTGGCGTGGGAGGGCTCTCTGACCGCGGGGCACGTTGGAGTGGGGTGGGTAGTGGGCGGGGGTGCGATGGTGGATGGGAAGGTTAGGGGGCGAAGAGGGTCGTGGGGTGGTAGGGGTAGCGGAGGGAGGAGATCGTACATGTGGTTGTGTGTGGGAGGGGAGGGGAGGTGTCATTGGGTGTGTAGAGTTGACGGAGGTCAGGGGCGCTGAACGCGGAACGTGGGTAATGTGTCGGGCGGGGGGACGTGGGGTACGGGACGGGCAGGGGGTGGGGCGGGGGTGCGGGGTCAAAGGCGAGCGGTGGGGGGGTATGGGGGGGGGAGTGTCCGCGCCGGGGGGGGGGAATGGCGAATCTTGAGGATGACTCCACGCGGTAAGGGGGAGGGGGGCGTGAAAACGGCGTTGTTTGGGCATGGTTCGGAAGAGGTGGTGTTGGGTGTGGGTGTTTGTAACTTGTTAGGTAGGGTAGAAGGGGGTGGGGGGGGGGGGGGGTCGGGATCGTCGGCAAGGAGTGCGTAAGAGGGTTAGGGAGGGTGGGGGGATGTGTTGGGGGCGGGCAGGTCCTAGTGGTGTGGTACGTGTCTGATGTGTTGTGGGGATTGTTTGGGGGCGTGGCGGAGTGGCTGGAAGGGTGTGGGTTGCGTGGGGGGTGAGTGGTCGGGGGAGCGTGGTAGTAAGGCGGGATGCGCGAGAGGGGGGTGTACGTGAGGGGCGGGGGGGATGTTGGAAGGAATGATTTAGGAACGGGAGAGGGGGGGTGCGCTTAACGACCGAGGGGAGGGATGCTGTATGGGGAGAGCAACGTGGGGGGAGTGGTCAGGGTTGAGAGGGTCTAGCTTGGTAAGTGGAGGGGAGGAGGTGTAGGTGAGGGTGGAAGGCGTGGATGGGGGGTGAGAGGGGTGTGTGGTGTTTGATGGGGGGGGGGAGGGGGGGAGGGTGGGGGAGTTGGTGAGAGCATAAGGTGGTATGAGGGGTGGATGGGGGGAGGTTTGGGGTGTTCTCTGGGTGTAGGCGGGAGGGGCGGGGGCGAAGCAGGAGGTGGGGTTAAGACAAATGCTTGGGAGGGGATGTAGGGATGGCGTCGAGAGGTCGGGACGTATTTGTAAGGCGCATGAGGGTGTGTGGCGTAGGGGTGAGGATGAGGAAGGTTTGCGTGGGGCGGGTGGGGTGGGGTGGGCGTGTGGAGGTCAAAAGGCAGTAGGGGGGAGGAGTAGGGGGTCTTCCGTGGGGTGTCGGGGCGTAGGGGAGGGGAGGGGGTGAGAGGTTGAGTGCTGTGAGCCGGCGCTGGCTGTGCGGGGATAGGGGCGGGGCGGAGGACGAGTTGGCGGTCGTTGCGTCGGTACGTCGGAATTTAGGCAGCGGGGAGGGGGCGATGGGGGGTGGAGCCTCAGAAGCATGAGTGTGGATCAGGACGGGGTTGGTGATTTCCTGGAGGAAATGTGGACAGTGTGTGAGCGTTGTTTGTGGATTGGGAGCCCGGCGAGCATTGCCGGTGGTGGGTGTAAGGGTGGGCGGGTACTAGGGGGTTGGTGACAATGCTACAGCATAGTTGATGGTGGGCGTGAGTACGGTTTCGCGGTAGACGGAGAACTGTGGGTCGGTTAGGAGTCGGGGGTCGCGGGGGTCGCGGAGTGTGGGGCGGAGAGGAGTGGGGGACTTGTTGTGCGGGTCAAGGACGTTGGTGGGAAGGAGGGTGTGGGGTAGGGGGGCGGGTCGTAGCCGTGGAAGCGGGCGGGGGCGGGGTGGGGGGGGGGGTTGCAAGGGGATAAAGGACGGGGGGAAACAGGGTCGGAACGGCGCAGGCTGGGACGGAAGGGGGGTAGGGGCCATGGGGGTGGGGTGTGGGCTTTGGTTAGGAGGAGTTGAATGTAGTTTGGATGACTATGACGAGAGGAGAGGGTGGCGGCGGGGGGCTGTTCTTAAGTTCTTGGGTGCAGGAGGCATCGGGCGCAGGTGCGCCGTGAGGGGGCGGTATGAGAAGGGAGTGCGGTTGAGGGACTGGAGTAGGGGGGTGGCGGGGAAATTGGAGAGGGGGAGGGGCTGGGGGGGGGAAAAGGGTGGGATATATAGGGTGTGCGGGGGGGTCTGGTAGGAGGGGGTGGGGATGATAGGGACAGTGCCTTGGAGGACGCATGGTGGGGGGGGTGTTGGGTGGGGGGTGGGCGGGGGTAGAGGAGCCGGGGCGGGATTGGTGGGCGGGTACGGGGGTGTCCCGAGTGTAGGGGGTAGGAGTAGCGTACGTCAGTGGGGGTTGGGGGTGGGGGGGAGGGTGGTGACTTGGAGGGGGGTAGAGAGGGGGTGGGAAGGGGATGTGAGCCGGGTGGGGGAAGGGTTTGGGTGGTTGGGCGAGTCGAGAAGGCGGGGGGAGCGGGAGGGGGGGGGGGTCTAGGTCGGTGGTGGCGTGGGGTAGAGCGTAGTCGTGTTAGAGCGGCGGATTGGCAGGTGTGAGGTGGAGGGTGAATGGAGGTGGGGTGGGTTGCAACGAAGCAGGGGTGTAGAGAGGGGGTTGGAGACGTTCTGAGCTTCGGGGGCGAAGGGGAGGGGGGGAGAGGGGGGCCGAGGGGAAGGGGGCCGGGGGTGGTTGGAGTGGGGCAGGGAAGCAGGTGTGAGTTGTGGGTTGTAGAGGCGAGGCGGGCGGGGGAGACGGGCGGGAACGGGGGTGTGGGCGGCAGGGGGGGGAGAGAGCGGGCGGGTGGCTCAGGTGGCATGTGGGGCGGGTGTGGGTAGAAGCGGGGAAGGGAGCTGGGCGGGGGGGGGGAAGGACGGGGGAGGCGGCAGGGGATGGAGGGGAGGAGGGTGGTCGTGCGAGTGGGGGGAAGGGCTAAGTGGTTTACGGGGGTGGGTGTGAATCGGAGACGGGGGGCCGGGGAGGAGGGACGCCGAGTAGTAGGGACGGGGGGGGTTAGCGGGGTGGGGGTAGCGGGATTGAGGCAGTGCGAACCGTGGGCGCGCGCGGACGATAGCGGGGGTGCCGGGGTCTAGGTGGCTGGAGATGGGGGTGCCAGGGGGCTGGAGAGCGAGGTACTAGCGCGCGTCATGGGTGGTTTGGGGGGGTGGGAGGGGGGGGACCGGTATGTGGGCGAGGTCTAAGGTGGGGTGAGTGGAGGGGGTCGTAACAGGGCTGGGGGCTTGAGGGGTGAGGGACGGAGAGTAACAAAAGGAGAGGATGGGGGGGGGTGTTTGTGGAGTTGTGGGGGGGTAGGGGGGGTAGGTGTGCCGATCAGTTAGGGCGGCAGGATGTGACCAAGGGCTGCGGTGAGGAGGAGGGATGTGGCATAGGTGTGCGGAATGCGGGTAGGGGGTGGAGACGAGTGGGGGGTACGCGGAGTGATGTCCGGAGTGGGGGTTGTGGTAAAAGGGTGAGTGGAGTGGTGGAGGACAGGCTAGGGAGGGTACGGGGGAGGGATAGGAGGGAGATCGAGCGACCTGGGCTGCGGTGCGGGCGGGAGGTGAAGAAGGGTAGGGGTGTGGGGACAGTGACGTGGGGCCCGCGGAGCGAGACGGGTGGGTGTGTAACAGCGGGTAGGAGACGAGGGAAGAACGGCAAGTAGGGGGGGAGATGGGCGGCAGTGGGGAGCGTTAGTGGGGATGGGTTTGAGTGTAGAAGTGTGGTCGGGGTGTAGAAGGTGGGACTACGTGTAAGGGCGTGGGGGTCGGGGGCGAGAAGGGAGACGTAGGTTGGGGATGACGGGGGTGACGGTCAGTAGGGACGGTTGTGTGGACGTGGGGGGGCCGCTCCGGGACTCTGAGGTGCGGGAGGGGTATTGGTAGCAGGCGGCGTGGGATCTAGGCTGGAGAGGACGGAGGGTGTCGCGGGGTGGTGGAGCTAACGAGTCTTGGGGGAGGAGGCAGTTGTGGATGTATGTTGCTTAATGTAGGGAGAGGAAGAAGGGGTGGCTGGGGGGCCGTGGGGATGTGGGTGGGGTAGGGGTGGGGTGTCGGCCGGAGGGTGGTGCTAAAGGGATGTTTACCCGGGGGGAGAGAGGGCGCGTCCGATGGTGTGTTGGCGGCGCGGATGTGAGGTGTGTGACGTGATGGCGCGGTAGGGGGAGGGAAGGCAGAGGAGGCGAGGGCCATGAAGGTGCGGTGGGGGGCGGATAAGGGTGTGGTCTCAGGAAAAGGCGCGGGTGGGGTGGGGAAACAGATCATAGAGTGACGAACGCGAAGGTAGAGTGGATTACAAGCAGAAGTGAAGGAGCCTGTCGGGAGCGGGATAAGGGGTACTTCCTAAGGGAAGAGGGGTGGGAGTGCGCTCTAGGTTGAGCTTCGCGAGTAGCGGGCTACAAGGAGTGACTCGGGACAGGGGGTGGGTGACACGGGGGGGGGAGAGGAGTCGTTGGTGTGGGCGTAGCGAGGCTGAGGGCGTGGGATGGAGGCGACAGTAGCAGTGCGGGGTTGGTTGTAGGGGAGCGGTAGTGATACGCGGAGGGAGCGCTGGCTAGTAAGGGGGGGCAGGGTGGGGGGGGCGGGGTCAGAGTCGGGGCTAAGGTGGGGGGCGGTATGGGGTGTGGGGGCAGGGGGACGGTACAGGGGGGGTGAGATGTATAGGTAGGTGGATGGTTAGGGGGGGTGCATGGTGGGTGAAGAGGGGGGGTTCTGGACCGCGGTCGGGGGTAGTGGGATCGGGAGGGCGGGTGGGGTTTGTGAGTAGGGGGCTGTGGGGGTAAGGATATTTGTAGGGACTGGTTTGGAAAAGGATGTGATCATGGCGGCTGTGGGGGGTGGCTGGGTGGGGGGGTTGGGCTGGCCGGTTGGGGAGACGCAGGGGGGAAGGGCGGTGTGTGGGAGGTGGTTGGGGGAGGTAGCGTCAGGGGTGGGGTGAGGGGAATGGGTGATTGGGCTGGGGCATAGCGCGCGCGGTGGGGGGGGGTGAATTTGTTGAAAGGCGGTACGGCCGAAGACGGGGGGAGGGGTTGACGGTAGTGCGAGTAGAGGCGGGGGGTGGGGAGGGGGAACGCGCGGAAGGTAAAAGGAGATGGAGGTGGGGGCGGGGGTGGGGGTGGTGGGGGTGGGGTGGTGGGTGGGGGGGGGGGGGGGGGGGTTGGGGGTGGGGTGTGGTGGGGGGTGGGTTGTGGGGGGGGGTGTGTTTGTGGGGGTGGGTGGAACAGTGATGGGGGCGTGGGGGTGGGTGGGGTGGGTGTGGGGGTGGAGGGGGGAGGGTGGGGTTGGGTTGGGGGGGGTGGTGGGGTGAGGGTGTGGTGCGTGTTGGTGGGTGGGGTGGGGGTGGGGGTGGGGCGGGGTGGGGGGGGGGGGGGGGGGGGGGTGTGGGGGGGTGGGGGGGGGTGTGGGGTGGGGGGGGGGTGGGGGTGGGGGGGGAGTTGTAAAGGAACAAAACCGCTCCCGCCCCATATATTTTTTAGTAGCCCCCCCCACCACCCATCAACCAGCCTCCACCACACTCCCCAACCAAAAACCCATAAATATAGTAGTTAGGGGATGGTGGGCGTAAGGGGTGAGGTAGAGGTGTGTTGTCGCTTCGAGTAGGGAAATGAGAAGAGCGACGGGGGTGGGACCGGTCGGGTGACGTAGGGTGCTGGGGAGGGGGTTATGAGAGGCGGTAGGGGAAATTGGGGAGGGGTCGGGAGGGGAGGCGGGGGGCAGGAAGAGGCGGTAGGAGTTGAAGCGAAATGCGAAGGTATGGAGGGTGGGCAGAGGAGGGGGAGGGAGGGGAGCGAGGTGAGGGAGGGGTGGGGGGGGGAGGTTTATTAATGTTTTTTGGGAGGGGGCGTAATGGGTAGGGGGCAAGGACGGTGTGGGTCAGATCCACGCGCGGTGACGGAGGGGGGTGGGTTCGAGGGGGGTGGTCGGGGGGACGTGGGGTGAAGCGGCCGCCGACGACAGGGTATTAGAGGTGGGCGGGTGGGTCGTTGACGTGGGTGGTGGGTAGTGTGGCGTGGTACGGGGAGGAGGAGGCCGGTAGGCGGAGTGGTAGGACATGCGGGGGCTGGTAGGGGCGTCAGTGGTGGGGGGGGTTGGGGGGTAAGCGCGCGCGGGGATGAGCGGTGGTTGGGGAGGGGGAGGGGGCTAGCACCGACGTGGTCAGACGGGCGGAGTACCAGGGGGTAATGAGCTATAGATGGGAGAAGAGGGTTGGGGGGGTGGGGTGCGGGGGTACGTGGGGGTGTGGGAGAAGGGGTGCGGGCTGTTAAGGCATATGGAGGAGCGAGGGAGGACGTGGGTTCTTTAACTCTATTCTGTCTCTGTTTTCTGTTTTTTTTTTTCTGGTTAATATACTTCTCTTTTCTGTTTCTTTCCTCTTTAACTTTCCATTGCTTTGTGCACTTCTCCTGATTTTGTTTTTATATTTTATCTTAAATCACAACCTTTCTTTGTTTTTTCTTTGTACGTATTTAATTTTCCTATATGTATCCATAGCTAAGACTCTATCGATAAGTTTTGTATTGGCTATTGTTTGTATGTAACCGACCTCTGCTTGATTACGTTTCGGGTGAGCACAATGTTGAAGCCCCAGAGACTCGTTATCCAAAAATACAAATCTAAGAATCTAACAAGTTTAGAAAATACAGAAGAATATACAAAAGCCGCCAACTCAAGAATGTAATAATTGAAATGCAAATAAAAGGTAAAAGACAAACTGACGATCCCCTCTCACTGTTAAGGTTTATTAGTCTAATTCGTCTAAAGGCTGCTGGAATAAACCTGAACATCTTCTTATCAGTTTTATATGCAGTTATCAAAATCTCATTCCTGACGGCAGCAGCGGAAGTCACTGAAGAGTCGGGTCCCTGATAATCTTATTTGACCTGTTTAAGAACTTTAACAACAGATCTCTGTTAACAAACTCCTTTCAGTTGGTTCTAGTCCCTTTGACAAAGGGATTTAAACCAGAAAAATAAATGAAAGGGTTAAAAAAACTTCATTAAAAGAGAATAAAACATTGTCAGTATTCTATGATCTACATATTCTTGTATTAAAGGACCATTTGACTGAGTTCTGTTGTCATGTAGGAAGAGATGGAAACGTGCATCTTCCTTCCGGTTTATCACACTGTTGTTCACTCTCCCTGTTTCCTGGTTCTCTCCCAGCAGCCACGTTTCCCAGCAGCAGATTTAAACTCCCTCTGTGTCGTCGCTGGCCGGCGCCGAGCGGCTGACAGTCAGAGATTAGCTGCTGCTGAGGAGGCCAATCATTTCCCTCAGGAGTCGGTCGAGGAATAAAACACCTTTAAAACCAGGGTGAATATTGGACACACACACACAGACACACACTCTCTCTCTCCCTCTGAATGAATGCAAATGTTTCAGCTGCATTTCATTCTCACTGATTCTGTGTGGCCATAACAAGTCTCTAAGTTGTTTTTTATTTTCGAAAGATGTTGCAGCAAGTAACCATATCAAATCCCATTGTGTTCCATCATGTCAGAGCAGAGTATGGGGTTACCGGTTTGGGCAGGCTGCACTGGTGCATGTCCTCGTACCCGCCGCTCCTCTGCCTGCCGCCACAGGGATGGTTCATGGTCCCCGGAGCGCTGGTGACCCCGTCGCTGTAGTGGCTGGTGTGGGAGGGGTTGTAGGCGCTGTGGGCCAGGTGGTGGTGGTGGTGGTGGTGGTGGCGGCTGCTGACGAGAGTCGAGAGACGAGAGAAAGTTTTTAGAAACACGAAACATCAGCTCTGTGCAGAGCAGCTTGCGAGTGGGATGTGAGGTCACCGCTCGCTGCTCCTCTCGATCCTACACAGATCTGTAAATCATGCAGATGTGCCGAGAAATTCACCAGCTCCGGAAAAAAAACATGAATTTACTTGGTTGGCGGGGAGGGGGGGTCGTGGTCCGGAGGCGCCAGGCTGAAGGCGTTGCCTAGCAACATGTGCATCTGCGTGCGGACCTCGTCAATGGACGGCTGCGAGCTGAGTGTGGAGGAGTCGGAGCCGCGGTGAGCCTTCACCCCGAGGCTGCCGGTGCCGGTGGATCCACCTCCGAAGCCCAGAGAGCTCATCAGGCGGTCCACGTTGGTCTCCTCGAAGGGCTCCGGTTCCCCCTGCCGAGAGGAAACACACACACACACACACACACACACACACACACACACACACACACAGAGTTATCATCTCTGATCATCGACTGGGTGAACCTCTGGCTCCCTGAGAAAAAAGGTTCTCTGAGGGAATTTGACGTCAGTGATTTAATCGGTTAAAGGAGGAACTGAATTTCAGGCAGAACTCCGTCATTCTCCATCATCTCTTTAATTGACATGTTTAAACCATCGTTTATTTATTATTAACATAATCTGCCATGTATTATTTCATATTATTATATTGCTCCGGTGGTTTTAATCTTCGTAGTTTGCAGTTGTACTAACAGTGAGAGAAGTTTGGTGAATTCACAATTTTGGTTTTCAAATCTAATATTTATAAACCTTTCTCCTAAACACAAATATCCTTTAACCAGTTATAATAATGTAATTTCTCTTTAACCACATCGATTCCCTGTAACTTAAATTGGACAAAACTCTTTCGACTCGTGGAACAGAAACACCAATTAGTCCATTTGTCACTTTCTAATTAAAAGTGGTTCTAAATCCGATCGTGTCATCACAACAGGATTCTACTAAAGGTTGATTAATGATAAGAATGATTAATTATCCGGGACAACACACACACACACGCACACACACACACACTAATCATATGGTGAGCCTGAGTGCTGTCTAAATGTTAAGTTAAATCTTTAAACCCTGTATCGTGCACTCCTTGTTTCCCACAATTCATCGGGAAATGCAGCGTACAAGCGTTGGTCACTAACCGAGGAAAATATACCATCATGCATTGCAACACCGACAGGAAGCAAAATGGCGGAGAGACGAGAGAGAAGCAGAAACACAGTGGCCAAGAATGTTAACAACACAAACTGCTGCAAACAACTTCTACATTTAAAGGATTGAACACTCACTCACTGTTTACACACACACAATCACATGCTGGTGCACACACACACACACCACACACACACACACACACACACACACACACTCGTCACACTCTGATCTCCAGGAGTTTGGCGCATCCGAATCCATTAGCTGCCATCGCGGCTCCCATCTGTATCCATGAATAGACTCTAATGGTATTCAGAGTCATTGACATTCAGCTCGGTGGCCCGGCCGCTGCAGAGACACAGTTTCACCCCCACTTGCTTCATCTGTCCCCGGTTTGTCTCCTCGTCTCCGTCTCTCTTCCCTCTTCCTCCACATTTTGAGATTTTCCCCGTCTCTAATCATTTTGCAGTTTTATCAGATTCTAAACTCGGCTTCTCCCCGTTTCTTTGTCTTTGGTGAAGCTTTGTAGTTCCAGAGGTAATTCTTAATCCCGGACGTTTCGAGCTTATAGTTAAAGTAAAGGAGGGGAATGAAGGATTAAAGTTATAAATGCCCTCAGCAGATTATTTTATTAGCTGGACAAAGACCCCCTTAAAGGCGTCAGGATTCACCCCAGGTGGGAGGAGCTCTGTGTGGGACTCACCTGGTCAGAGGTCGCCCCTGAGCTCACACAGAATATTACAGTCTGTTACTTCAAAGCCCTTCAAAGCTTTTGCACTGGGGATGAATCCCTCACATCCCGGCCTCACAGGCTCCTGGTCCTGGTCCTGGTGAAACCCTGAACTACTGACATGTCACAGATCCACTCACGTCGTAGCCGTTGTTCCGGATCCCTCTCCTGGATCGCTCCCTCAGCACCAGCAGGTCCATCTCCGTCTCCACCGGACTCGGGCTGCTCAGGGACTGACGGCTCCAGTAGTTGGGCTCCCGGGGGTGAGAGTACCTGGTGGGAAGATTAAAATCACTCTGTGGAATTTCAGGTTGTCAATATCGTGAGGCAGGTTTGGAGAAAAAGTTTGATTTGTAAGTTTTAATGAAGCTTTTTAGACTCAGGAAAACATGGAAACTCTGATTCATCTGCTAAGAAAACAGTGAAATGCTTGTGTGTTTGTTTCAGTTGCATAAAACATCTATTGAGGAACTGTAGTGATTTGTTAATGATCATATCTACGTCTGAAACTCATGGAACAAATCCCACGCGACTAGTTTTAAAGATGTGGTTTGTGTTACGTTACATTTCGGGGCGGATTTGGGATTTTTCTTTCACTTTCTCTAACATTTACTTGGATTTCTCATATAATAGCTCCTGTATATTGATAAAAGATCAATCAGACGTGTTTGAGGAGACTGATATTTATGACTGTGTGCCAATCTGGTGCAGATGGCGGCGAGGTTATAAATCCCATTTTACAAGCCAATTAATCTAAGAGCCGAACACATTATTTCACACAGTGAAACTGAAGCTACAGCCACAAGAAGCTGTTCAAACATTTATTACATCACTCGTGTGGTTTACGAGACACTGGATTTCATCATCCTGGCCTCTTGCTGTTTAATGTTAAATTTCATCCACAAGTTTGGTTTGGAAACAAAATGAGCGTGAAGCATCTGAAAAGATGATTTTAATTTATTTATTCAGATTTATTACTTTTAAAGCTGCTGGTGCTTTTTAATACGTTTGGATTAAAGTCAGTAAAACAACTGAACAGCAGCTAAAACACTTAAATCTGTTAAATCTGTAAAAAACAACCTGACATTTATCTGTATGAAGTTTGAAATATGAATGTGCCGACCAAAAGTCACCATTCAATACTCACTCACTCCTTATGTGTTGCTTAGCAACTATGTTCTACAGAGCAGCAGCACATCTATAATTTGAGCTGGAAGAAAAATCCAATTAATTTAGCACATTATTATTTTTATAATTATTGATTCAGCAATAAATCTGAATCTGAATTCCATGAAAGCAAGAACACCAGTTGGTTGTGGATCAGTTGGTTTGATAGAATCCTGTTTGAATATTGATGGAATGATTCACGGAGGAATCACAGCTTTGATAATAAGTTCTAATCTAACTTTGGGGCCGTCGGACGTTTTCAGGTCCAACACCCAGTCGCTGTGATTCTGTCAGCCGAACTTTGAGAATATTAATTTGCTGTTGATTCTTTGGATTTGTTTGAACCATCTGCAGAGAAATTCAGTCCAAATAATTAGAGAGACGTTCTTATGTTTGTGTATCACAACGATCCGATACCTCTTGTGACACCCGGCGAACGAGGCCCTCTTCTCCTCGGCCGTCATTGGCTCCTTGAGGCCGTTGTCGTGCCGACCGTGCCTGGCGTCGCGGTGACTGTAGCCGTGGCTACCGTTCTCCGACAGAGAGAACTCCCCGTAGCCTTTCCTCCGGGCCTTCTGACGCAGCTTGTTCCGGTAATGCTCGATGTCCGACTTCTGCTTCAGGCCACTGTGGTTCACCTGCAAAACAAAAACTTCAAGTTACATTTCCTGGATCCACAAACTTTATAAGTTTGACTTGTTTACAGGGAACTGGGAAAGTTCTGCCTCTGCCCTGGAGGTCACGTCTTCACCTCTTGTGGAAATCAGAACATATTTCCACAAATATCAGTGCAAGGATGAGACTCGAGCCGAGAAAGAACTCATCACATTTTGGAATGAATCTGCACATAGGGACTGTTTTTAAATCAATTTAGTAAACATTGTGAGATCTTTTGTTTGTTTGTTTGTTTCACATTTTGCTGAATTACCAGTATAATGGATGGATGTAGTTTTAATGTGGTTTGACCTGATCACATTTAAAGGCTCATTCCAGTGTTTTCGTTGCCGTTTGTCTGAATCTGCAGAATTTCTCAAAAACTAGTCACTTGATTTGTGAAGTTCGTGATTCGAGGAAGAACTCATACAAATGTGCAGCAGATTCAGAGAAGCTGGCTGATCCAGGATCTTCTTTCACTTCCTGTGTCAGCCTTTAGCTGAAGTATGTTTTCTGCATTCACCTTTCTAGTCTAGAAACGTTTTCATCCTTTTGTTCCTTCTGGGAATGAAACAGAGAAATGTCTTTGCACAATGACTCCCTGCAGTCAGATAACCGGATGATCAGATCATGTGACACAGCCTGAACATCGATGTCTGGTCTCATGTGAACCAGCCGGCTGCAGACGAACTGGAGAAGCCCAGAGCCACCGGGGTGTTCTCTATTTTCTGGTCTTGTGTAAATAGACTGAGGGATAATTGGTTGTCAGCCTGTGTCTGTGCTGCAGAGGAGAGGTGCAGGGAGGATGAGGTGTTTCAGGAGGAAGTGGAGGATGAGAGAGTGAGAGGTGACAGGCTGGTGACGATAAGGGTGGAGGTTTTAGAGGAGAGGAGAAACAACAGCTAAACTCTGCATCACTGCAAAGTGTCCCAGAGGAGAGGAAGTTACTTAAATGATGGCGGACGGAACAACAGGCGCCTGAAACTGAAGAACACTACTGATTATATATATCATCTATATGTAATATGAGAGTATTATTCTCAATATGAAACAAATGTTGACTCGTATAAATGTGAAATTTGAAATGGTTTTCCTACGTATATTAGAACAGTGTTTAGGTTGAATTCAACATGTTGGAATTGATTGAGTCGAAGAACAAGAATAATGTATAAAATGAATTAAGTAAGCTAAAAAATGAATTCAAAAACCCCCCTCAAAACATTTCGGTCTTCAGGTGAAATTCTGCTGATGTTCAGGTTGATGATTTTGCTGCAGCTCCTCTTTTCAGCCTCTGTCTCAAACACGTAGTTGTAGTTCTTCTTCTTTGTTTGGTTTATTGCAGAGTGTCAACCAAGGTGCATTACCACCGTATAAACACATAGTCTTCCAGGGTGTTTAAAAAAAATTATTTTGTGTGTGTGTGTGTTTGTGCGTTTGTGTGCGTCCAGACTCACGTCCCCGTTGAGCACCACAGAGTCTTGGCTGTGGGAGGAGGACGAGGGGTAGGAGTAGGTGGGCTGGGCCGTCATGGGCTTGATGGTGATGAGACGCAGGGAACCAGTGTGGTCCTCGTACGGGTCTGAGAGGAAGAGGAAGACAAACTGGTCAAGTGCTGAAGAAACCATCGACAACTGGACCCACAAAGTTCACACAGTTCACGGGGCGGGTTCGTCCACTCGTCTGAGAACAACTGACGAGTTCAAGGATGAGGAGGAGATTTGGTGAAAGCTTAGCTCAGGACAAAAGGCTTTAAACACACACACACACACACACACACACATACACATCAGACTCAATAACAACATGACAATAGAAGTATGAGGACTCTGTGTTGTTGCTTCACACACGGGTTTGTTCAGATATTATTTTCTTCACGCTGCATCGACTTCCTGACAAACACAGAGATCTCAGGAGTTGTTCCTGGAATCAGCCGGACTCTAACAGTTCTCAGATCACCACTGACACCACAGACGCCTTCAGTTTCATTTCTGTCTGTAATGTATAAGCTTAACTAGTTGTCATGGCAACTCTAAAAGTGAACGTTAGACTAATATGAATGTTGCTCAGGATTAAAACCACAACTGTACTTAGCTTCAACTAATTATAAGATAATAAAGTCACCTGTACGTCCTCTGCTGCTGTTAACTGCAGCTCTGTGTGTTAATGCAGCAGATGGACACAGTTGTGTTGTGTTGCGTTGAGTTGCGTTGGCTCCAGTGTGACTCACTGCCTGACTGACATCATACGTCAGACTGCTTCATTGTAGGTTCACACCAGTCTGCCATTAACTCATCTCCATCTCCATCCCACACAGTCACTCTTCACTGGAACGAAAATATTCCAGTTTGCAGCCACTGGTAATAACAGTGTTTTCTAAACACTGTGACTCAGCTGACAATCTGCTTGTTGACGAGACCTGTGACTGTTTACTGCAGGGATCTATTTAACACTGACAAATATGAACATGAGCCTTTTAGCCACGGGGGTGATGTAACCGACGACAACGTTGATCTGGTTCTTTGAATGTTTATAAAGATTTATGCACAAACACAGATTGTGGCTTTGTTTTAATTTAGGGGCCGATTCCTTCCTCGGCTGTATTCGCTGTGGATTGTGTAGCAGCGGTGTGCGACTGGCCGGGGCCGATTCTAAGGCTCTGACGAGTGTGTCCCTCCAGAGCAACAGAGGCTACAGCCCAACATATCCCATGATTCATTGCACTTCCGAGATAAACTGGTAATGAAGGAAAATAACGAGGCGAAAACATCAAGATAATTATTTTTCAAATGTAAGAACTGAACCGAACATCTGAAGGTACAAGTGTTAAAAAGACGTCTTTTCAACTCTTTCAAAGAGACGATCAAAGATGGTTTCCTGTCGTCTCAGGAAGTTCTCATCACACGGATGTTCGTTCATTAGTTTGGTTTTATTCCCTTTTGTCGAGGAGGTTGTGTTTTCGTTTTGTTTGTGTGATAGTTAGCATCATTCCATGAAACTTTGTGTATTGTTCAGGGAAGAGCCAATAAAATGTTTGTGTGGATCCATAAAAACTGAATGTTGTGTCCCTTCCTCTTCCTTTGTTCTTTTCAGATTTCCCTGCAGCTTCTGCGACACACGGATGAGATGTAACTGTTTTATCATCGTGTGCTATCAGCGTCACGTATTGTTCACTGATCCCGACCTGATCTTACATATAAGATTCCAGGGGACGGAAATGAAAAGCACTAAATGAAAAGGTGTCCTCACACAGTTAAACGGGTGCTTTGTCCCTTCAGAATAAAAGACGTCCTTATCAGCAGCGTCTCGTGAAACATGAAACTGAAAACATCATTATGTTGAGCTGATAACACGGCGGAGGCACAGCTGTGATTAAAAACACCCCCGACGTATCAGAGAAGCACCTGAAGAAGATAGAGATCCTCTAACGCTCTCATCCATTTGTGACCTGTTTGCTCCACAGCTCAGGTTAAACAGGAGACGCTGGTGTCGTTAGCACGGAAACACAAAGGAGACACTTTACTGCTGCTCATTACGGACGGAGACAGGAGCTGGTTAACTCTGCATCAGGACTCTGGTGTTACAGAGATAGTTCCAGCAGGAAACTCCCAGTAAAACCAGTCATCATCTAAATGGCTTCTCCTCTCAGGGTAGAGGGGGAGGAGCTGGAGATCACTGACCAATCACATTCACACCTACAGGAAATCGAAAGCCTCCAATTAACCTAATCTGGATGTTTTTAAACCAAAACCTGTAAATAAAGATGGATGACGTGACAGCTCCCTGAAACTGAAGCCAACATGTCTCTCTCACCCCCTAGTGGCTGGCTGCAGTATAGGTTTTTTAATTGGCCGTCTGTAGTTTCAGATGCTTTGTGAAGTTACTGAAGTCTTCTACTCGTCAGTGGTGATTGAACTTCACACAGCATTGAAGTACAGACAGGTTCCTGAACTCCTTTGGGTTCCCCTGGAAACATTTCCCTTATTCTTTCTATCAAACACATTCATAAAAGACGAAGGCAGGACGGTTCAGTAT